>PYAF01003243.1:4729910-4740933 GCA_007407185.1 Glycine tomentella | reverse complement strand
TCCTCAAGCGGTGGAGTAATAAGTATTAAGTAATTTTTTTATTTTATAATTAAGATTTATATTTTATTTTATATGTTAAAAATGATATATTAAGTAATGTATAAATTATTATTATGTGACAAAAATAGTTAATAATATTATTTTATATTAATGTTGAATAGAAGTTAAAACGTTAATTTTTAATTAAAATATGTTAAACAAATTTTAATTTATAATAAAATATTTTTAAAATAATATAATATAATAATTACATAAGTTAAGTTGATAAATTTTAAATTATATCAATAGATTTTTAATGTAATTGGTTAGGATTCATTTTTAACAAAAAAATATTTTGAATATTTATCAATCAACCTTTTTTACAAAATACTGACTACTCAATTTATTTATTGTTTCTTAAATGTATTCTCGAATAATAATTATGCTTAAATGGAGTAGGAATATTATTTGCATAAAAAAAATTATAATATTTAACACAATGATATATTTAAAACTTAAGACAATTAGATAAATTATAATAATCTCATGTCAATTAAATCATGTACTCGGATTTTTTATGTTCATTTTTTTAACATGTGCAACTTACACAGTTTAAGGCTCATTAATTACTCACATACAAATAACTTTGATTAGGCCATTAATTATGTATATTTTAAAAAATTATTATTTCTCACTCTTATTTATTTTATAAACTCACTTGTTTATAACCTCCCTTTCCACTGAAAAATCAATTAGTGTCACACAAACTTAGAAATAATAGTAAGAATCTAACAAACCCGGCCATATGCAACATGCGCATGAGCTTTCCTACATGCTTTCCTTATAGTGAAGCATGCAATCACTTGTTTGTCATTTAAATGTACCTACACTTCAAGTCCCTAAGCTCCATAATTAACTTCTTCATGGACCTTTATCATTTTTTTTTTAATGAGAAAGTTTTCTTTATACTGTAAGAAATAATTATAAATTACTTATATACAATAAATTTATTAATTTTCATAATGATTCTCGTAAAGTTATATTGATATATTTTTTATTAATTGATAATATAAAAATATTGTTCTATTAATTCATGAAAATTAAATTCTAATATTTTAATAAGAATAATCTAAGAAACTATTATATTTAGTTATTAATTAGTGTTAGTGTCTTTTTTATATATTATAAAATAGTGATGCAGGTGTGGTGGTGAAGGAAAATAAAAGTAACAAAATAGGAGATGACACATAAAGGTCCTTGATGTCTGTATGATTCCTTTGTCGGCTGATTTTGTTGGGATTAGATTTACTTGTAGGGTCAAGAATGACATGTGTATTATGTAGAGAAAAAAATTATTTTTAAACATAATTTATTCTAAAGATTTAAATAATATATTTTCATCCTTACAGTAAGTTTAGAAAGAAAAAAAAATTAAAAAAAAAATCATGTTGCAATGGATTTTAAATTTATGCAAAATGCAAGAGAATTTCTGGCCTTTTTCCCTAGTTAAATATTAAAAGAAAAGTATCTATTACTCTTTTATACACACTTTATTAAAATCCTAACACAATCAAACTAGAAATATGTCTACATCAATCAACAATTTCATGACACATTTTGATTTTCTTAGACCGTACCAGTACCAATGAAGTAGTAATTAATTAAGGAAGAGTAACAAATTTAAACGTAGACAACAAACAACATTAACATTCAAACTTAAATTCTTTTAGCAGATAAAGCAACAGATTTATTAAACTTCCCACATTTTACGGATAAAATGATAATATTATTATGATTATTATTTTAAAATACATTATCCTCATTAAACAGTTTCAGACAAGGAATTATTCAGATTATTGTTATGATAATGTCGTTATTTGTACTCCAAGTACAGATTTGTTAAAGAAAGTGTGTTATGAAATAAATTCCGAGGGCAAAAAAGTCATTGAAGGGTAGTTAATTGTTTGCCGGTTTGCTCTCTTACCTCTATTGTTATAGAGAGAGGGAGGATCATCACTTTCACACACAACAAAATAATAAAAACACCATAATCATTTGATTCAGTTGCTATTATCATGTATGTTTGAAAACCCTAACCATATCTCTATTATGTAGTTAATTGTATTTCAATGTGAATGAACAATGTCTCGCCAACCGCCGCCCCGTCGCAATTAAAATATTAGAATTTAATTTTCATGAATTAATAGAATAATATTTTTATATTATCAATTAATAAAAAATATATCAATATAATCTTTACGAGAATCGTTATGAAAGTTAATAAATTTATTGTATATAAGTAATTTATAATTATTTGAATTCATAAAAACATTTTAAGTTACACTAGTCAATTACTATTAATTGCTATAAATAATTAAGTTACATGTGTGTGGATGGATGTGCTTATTGATTTTTAAAATGAAAATGAAAAAATGAAACAAAACAAATTATCAAAATTTTAAGAAAAAAGAAAAATCATACTATGAAGTCAGTACTAGTTAAACATGGAAAATATTCATAAAAATTTTTTATCTAAAAGTGGAAACAGTTTTATTCAATTTTATAGTTTCTTTTATTTATTTTTTAAAATTTTATTACTATGTATCTGTTTGAACATATTTAAAGAGAAAAAATATTGAAAAAAATATCTTTTTTATTTGGATGATTATAAATATAAGAAAAGAGCGAGAAAATAATTAGAATAAGACCAAAAAAAATACACAAGACATTCACCCTCTAGTAAACATATTATATTTTATTACAAGAAGAATCTTGAGTATATACTTAGAGACTTAAAAGGTACATGGGTTAACTTATAATAGAAAAAGCAATTTGATATTATATATAAGATTACATTCAAAAGTATTACAAGTGATATCATAACAAAACCAATTAACAACCAACAAAATCTCTCTTTACATTAACATGAGTCATACCAGTTTTCTTGAAGAAGAAACAACAAATTATCTAAGGAGGAAAGCATCATTTATATTTTCTTCTGAAAATACATTTAGAATGGAAATGCAAGGAGAAGACATTGGTTATACAACCATTAATAGTGTACTCATAAAAATAGAAAAGATATAAACATATTCTTTATTAGTGGAAATAGTTAAAGTTGCCTTCTTTTGTTGTTATAATATTTATATCTTTAATTAACTAAGTTTATCATTTAGTTACATCAAGATAGTGTGATCATATTTAAAGCATTAGCAAAACTATAAATACATTGTTTTTCTCGTTACAAAGGGCATAATAACCGATCTCACCCCAACTATGAACAAAAAATAGCGTATAATAGGAATTACATACAATAACATCAAGAATAGTTATCATACCTCCCACGACTAAGAATAGAACAAGCCAGAAGGTATAGTCAATATATCTATATCCTCAAATCCACATCCACGCAATTGCCAACTTCAGCTTCCACAAAAATTGATCAACCAGCCTTGCTTAATATCTTTGAATAGTTACGAGATCTTTTCATGTTATATCTATTTGCTCAATCTCAAATCTGAAAATTGCCTTTGTCCCAGTTGCAATTAAATAATAAGTCCCTTTCCGAACCAGAAAAAACCATCTCCCTTTGAAACAATCTAAAATAAAGCACTCCAAACAGCTCCATCTCCTTCACCACACTTTGAGTGGACATATTTAATCTTCTCCACTGACTTGCATATTCCACTGCAGCTCCAATCAAATGATGCAACACATATGTTACCGGCCTGTGCCTTCCACTCACAGTCTACATAAACATTAAATGTAAATAAAAATCATTGCCAAAAAAAAAAGGGAAAGGTGAGGATAGAGAAACTTAGTTGAACTGATCATCTTTATATTTTAGTAGTGATTTCTTCAAGCTTATCTAACCGAAACAACTTCTATCTAGAACAACTTGAAGAGAGATACTGAAAACTATTATAAGATGAAATTTCACTTGTTGAAATGTATAGGAAGTCGATCATCTACTGGTTACATATTTTCAGGTTATATACCTGGAGGAGTTCCACAACACATATTGCGGTCATCAATATGCTCAACTTCAAGACCAATGAACCATGCACCAAGCGAGACGTCTTCATTAGCATATTTATGCAAAATTGGCCTGCAGTCGTAATTAGAATCCACATGAAATTTCTATATGTAAGAGAATATTCTATGACAAATATATAAACATGGACTGATCCCCGAACTGAGATATCATATTAGGAAAATTTTAAGTTATGAAAAAAAAAATATTCTTATTTTAATCAAATCATGTAAAATGAGTATTTTGATTTCAGTAAAATATGCAGAACTATCATTATGCCCAAAGACAAATTTAGTTTAAGGCTTAATTTTATATTAAAAGATTTTCTTTGGCAGAAAATACAGAAAACAATTGCTAATCTGGTAGATCAGAAGATAGCCAGTAGTTAAGTACTGGACGAAAAATGATATACATACTTGTTGATGGAAATATAAGTGGCCAGATCCTTTGAGATTGCATATATCTGCCCAGTTGCATGTCGGAAGTATTTGTTCCCCTCTTCTCCAAACTTCCAAAACTCAGGTTCATGGTATTTGACATCCCTAAAATACAAAACAAAGTCAAACATATATACGAAGCCACAATGAGAAGCATAGAAGAGGAGTAGCCTCTTTGCTAATATTTTATGCACACACATAGAAGTCTAGTGGACTTACTTTCTAGAAAGGACAGGTCCAGATTTCATACACCCAATGTAAACCCTGGGTTTTGATAGATGACGAGCAAGGGTTGTTGCCAGGACACCTAAACAGCAACACATGTTGGAATATTAAAACTTATTTGGGAGAGAAATGGGATAGAGGAAGGTGGTAAAGGAAAAAATGGCAAGGAAAACACAAGAAAGAAATCAAGAATCTTGAGATAGCATGTACCTAAATTGACATGGACATCATCATCCACCTTGACATAGAAATCAGCATCCCATATTGAAACTGCAGTGGAAAAGAAAATCTTTGTCTTTGCAGACAGCTCATGATACCCTTCAACATGTTCCTACAAGTTAAAGTAAAATCAAATATGACATTCCTGCCAGATTATCCAATGTCTTTCTCACACATTTTTTTTATTATTAACAAAGATCTGCCTTACTAGGCGAAGGAAGTCTTTGTGCTGAGCTTCTTCTGAATCAATAGCTCGATCTAGAATGCTGTTGGAAGTTGCACTGCAATGACAATGGCAATATCACCCACGTTAATGTTGTTACCATTAAGTAGCAGCCTATATATACATTTCATCTTTCAGATGGGATAATATACATATTAATTAAAAAGTTTCTTTGCACATGTAGTAATAGCCATCCCTCCACAAACAGTCCAGATTACATGGCTAAAGAGCATGTGGAGTTCAAAGTAAAGAAATTAAATTACAATAGTACCCCTCTGCCTTCAGATCTTGCTAGATTAAAAAGTAAAATCTCATACTTAGAGTCATATAAATAATAAAAACACAGACCCCACTCTAACAAAATTACAATAGAGAATTGAACATATGATGTTTTAAACACAACCATCCAAAGACATACACAGGATTGAAAGGTTAAGATGCCAAAAAATAGATGAAGAGAAATGTACTCTCTAACATACTCTTTTAAACACACTCTTCATTATTAATTGAACTTTATGGAAAATTACAAAATTTTGTAGGTCTCACTCCTTATTTAATGAGCCTTCGTTCATGATTTTGAAGTTTCCAATAGTTCTTTATCAATAGCAGAGATGTGTAAGAAGTATGTTAGAGAGTGTATTGTTGTTAACACTTTTTATAGATGAAATATTAAGAAGCACTTTTTAGGCTATATACTAATACATTATAGTAAAATAGAAAAAAGTTTTGAATATGCCCATATTTGACAGAATATGGAAATTAATATTATTTTTTCCAATTGGGAAAAATCCAACTTTCTAAATCAGTCTCACAAGTTAGGAAGTGTACAAACAATTAGAGTATATAAAAAATATCCCATAATATTAATATTTTATCTTAGAATACATTAGAGTATCTTAGATTATCTCTTAGGATTAATTTCCTTATTTCCTTGGTTTCTATTCTTTCTTATTATCTCATGATTTGTCTCCTAAAGCTAGAGGTATGAAGTTAACTATGGGTGCTTATTGCACTATGATTTTCATGAAGCAATTTAATTCTTCTCCTAGGAATTTATCTTTATGGAATTGGGAGTGTGTGGTGTATTCTTGCTGTGTGATATAGGATGAGGATAGGATGATCACATGGATGGATACAAGAAGTGACCAGCAATGATGCTCCCCCAACGCAATTTGAAATTAGACAATACAGACTTAATACATTGAGAGTTCATAAAAAGAAAACTTAATATATTGAGATTGTATAGACTTCATTGGCATCATGTCATATACAATCTCAATATATATGCTCTAAGAGTCTTTGATTAACAAAGGGCTACAGAGGGATCCAACTGACATTAGAAGCCACTTTTGTGGTCAATCATAGTTCATTAAGGTAAGCATTCAAGTGCCGCGATAATCCATGGTAAAGAGGCGAGTAACCAATCTTTAGTTGATTAATACATGACCATTTTTTTTCATCTAGCAGTTAGATTAGTAGTACTAAAGAAGATATAAGGTTGGCTTGATGGTAAAGGGTGGAAGGAAAGATAGGTGGTGGATTTGAATTCTCCCGCTAATACAAACTAACAGGTAACAACTAATATTTGCCGATAAAAAAGATATTAGTAGTATTAACATAGGCAATTTAGTTCTGGTAAACAAACAGGAACAATCTTTTCGTGTTGTCATATTAACTCAAATTAATAACACTAGTGTTCCACTATTTTCTCAAGGTGATGCTATAATTCTCTCCTGACTTACACCAAATATTGTCTTTATAATTTCAGCAGTTGACCTAACCGGAATTACCTGTGACCAATCATGAATCTGATAACAATTCCCTTCTCCCGCTCCAATTGAAGAAGTTGTTCACCTGATCAAAAACACCAATTAAAAACACAACATTTTAGAATCAATTAGCACCGCTATCCCCTTAAAAATAGGGATGAAAAATTTCTGGTGCATTAGTAGAAATTTCTGTGCCTTTATAGTTGACTCTCAAAAACAAAATATCTATTTTATTTTTTTACCTTGAGGCATCCAAGTCTCTCTAACGGAATCACGCCTCTTCCTGCTACTGAAAGCTGTGTTTATGCCAATCACTATAAAAGCCTTCTTTGGGGCACCTTCCCCAGAAGTGGTGGTTGAAGTATTTGAATCCGAGATCCCACTCTCACGAGAACTCCTAACTGCTGCTAGTTCCATCTGAAGCATCGAAACTTGTTTATCTAAAGCTCTGGCATGCCTCCCAAGAAATTAAAACAAACATCAATTATATATATATATATATATATATATATATATATATATATAAAAAACTTGAATTGCAAACAAATCTAGAGAAATTGAAAGAGATTCCAGGTGTCAAGCGTTCTAGTTCAGTTGGTTGAGCAAGTGCACTAGTTATTGTAAATACTCTACAATGACACTGTCTTGGATTCTCACGGATAAAAAAAGAAAGAAAGAGATTCTATGTGGCACTCACTGAATGGCTTCATGGGTTTTCTGCAATTCGCTCACTGCATCCTTGGGCTGCATCTGATGGAGAAAAAACAAAGAGATTTTAAAAAAAAAAAAGAAGCAAAAAAACAATTTTAAACACTTTGTGGAAAAACAGAATGAGAAAGATTAAGCAAAACATATAACCTTCTTGGTAGCACAATCCCCTGAGATCACTTGTAGTTGTTGTTGGTCCCGCTGATGCTGCGCAAGAAGCAACCCGTTTAATTCTGGTGGGTCCCACATCCTGCACCCCAAAGAAAAATTTCCAGGATCGGACCACAAACAATGTTTTAAATTCTCTTCAAATCAAAACCCATAAACCCAAGTTTCCAACTTCACAGATAAAAAAAAAAATGCAAAATTTGAAGTGAAGATATTAGAGGAGAGAGAGAAAAGAAGAGACCTGCTTGTGACGAGCATACCAATAATGAAGGAAAAGACAGAGAAAATTGGAATCCATGTTGCAGAGATTTTGGCAGAGGTGCGAGTCTTCATGTTTGTGTTGTGTTCTCTGTGAAGGAGGATTGGAATTTTGGTATATTTGGAATTTGGTGTGTGGAAAAGTTTTCTGCGAATGAATGTCAAAACGAGGAATTGGTCCAAGGAGTACAAGAACTCGGAACTTGCAACGCAACGCAGATACGTTGTTTATGCTATGGAGTGGTTATATTTTATACTTTTTTATAAATAGGAAGGTTACAAGATTTGGAATTTAATTTAACCGTGTTGTAAATAAATGGTGGCGGTTAAACCAGTTACAGTGCCGGTTATGCTCATATGTGTCGTGTACAGTGGACACGGTTTGTGTGTCGATTGTCAAAGGTTTGGCAAATTACTGTTATGTGACGATGTGCGTGTCACGTAGGAAACGGCGTCTCCTTTCTTTCTTTCTCACAAGTCAAGCCTTTGAATTTAGATTTGTGTTCATCTGAGACTCAGGACCATTTCCATTTGTGTGCCTTTTGGACCAAGATGAAATTAAATGTAATGTGACGGAATGAAGTGCACTACTTGTGTTAGCTTTCCTGTTTATGTTAAGTTATTAAAAGTATGGTAGAATAATTTTTGTTTAGTATTTATTCTTCTTTAATTTAGGATGCCTAATGAAATTAACTTTTTTTCCATGTACGATGAAAGAATTTAAATAGTAGAATAGTGGTTTTATGTTATTTCATTTTTTTCCTTTTACTTTACTCACTAATTATTCGGCATTTAAACGTGCTTTTTTTAAAAAAATCTTCAATTATAAATTGCTGCAGATATTTTTTTGTATAATTAGGAGGTATTTATAAGTTGTGACTTTTATTTTCACTCAATTAATCTCTTTTTAACAGATTTTATTCATTTAAGAATAAAATTGTACCTTCAGTTATCATTTCAATCTCAAATCGAAATTGAATCTTAGTCCTGTATTAAAAAAATACATATGTCAAATTACCTGTGTCAACTACTATTATTGTTGTTAACATTTTATTATAGTGTTAAGAAAAACAATAGTTTTCCAAACAAAAGAAGGAAAGGTATTTTGTTTAAATAATAAATTTTAGGTTTAAATACTTTTTTCTTTTTCTCCTGTAATTAATTTGTTTGTGTTTTCATTTTTGTTCTTGTAATTTTTTATTTTAGTTATCGTAAAATATGTTTATTTTGTTTTTTTAGAATATTTTAGATTACATTTTTTAGAAAATTTTAGATATTATTTTTTTATTATTCAAAACATCCTTTAAAACGCTGTCTTACAAGAACTAAAAGAGAAAAAAATTACATGAAAAATAAATAAAAAATGCTAGAATGCAAGGAAAAACTATTTAAGCCTAAATTTTATCTATTTATCTACACACTCACATTTACATTAAAAATAAAACAAGTTATTTAATATGATTATATTTTTCTTGTTCTGGTTATTTTTAACAAAATAATAATATTTTTTAATTCAAAAAAAATAAAGAAATTACTTATTTTTATCTTTTTCTTTTTTATTTTATTTTGTATATTTTATGTGCATTCAAGCAAAGCATATTAGTTTTTTTTGGCAATTTTTGCCTAAATTATGCTTGTGAGACTCTAAGGACATGAACACACTAGATTTTAACAGGAAAAAAAACTCATTATTTTCGTATGATTTTTTTTATATTGAAAAACAAGAACGATACCTCTTAAAAAAAGAATAAATGGTTCCTTAAAAAAATGATAAATGGTATCGTATATTTTTCATAAAGGTCCTATTTGACGGTACTGCCGTTTGGTTTCCTCATTGACTTTATGTTTGAAACTTTTATTGCTCATGAATGGCCATAGACCATTAAAGATGTTATAAATCATCCGTAACAGATTTTTATTTTTTATACATTCAACGGGACTAAAGTCCAGAAAAATGAAAATACACTAAAATAAAACGAGAAGTAGAGATTTTTATGGAGTCAGCTAAGAGCAAGTGCAGCCACTGCCAAATAGCAGTATTTGATAAAATAATAGTAGTATTTCTAATAATTTCTGGGTTTTTTTTAACTATTCCTTCCGTTAGCAAGATGCGTTCCGACTTTTTTTTTAATTACTATTAGTCCAAATTTTAACAGTTAGTAATCATAAAAGAGTTTTTTTAAGAGATAAAAGAGTTAAATATGCATGCATTATTATAGTAAAAAAAATACAACATCAACTAATAAAAAATTACTATTAATGACTTTTATGATAATCATTTTAAAAAATCAACAGTATCATAATATCAGTATGTAATTAGATAGTGAATACATATATTATTATTATTATTATTATTATTAATTCTGTATAAACCATGAAAAATAGAAATATAAAATTACTGTCTCATTTTATCTGTCATTTCAACTAATGCACATATATCAAGAAATTTTTTTTACATCAAAGATATGGAAACAACTGCTAAAGTGCCACCATTTGTAAAATAAGTTTTTAAAGTGCCACCCGATGAAGATAAATTGTCGGAATGCCACACTGCGAACCCCGCTATATAGTCCAGCGATCTTTATTGGCTGATTTGGCAATCAACCAATGGTGAAGCTAATCCGCTAGAGCCCCTAGCTAGATACGTTCTCTGACAGTGCCAGCCTTAGAGAACTTCGCTAGGCTCCATAGCTGAATACGTGATGTAGTCCGCTATGCTTCGTAGCTGATTATGAACAGTCGGCGAACGTGCAAAGAATGGTGATTTGAAGTCGCTAACATTGATAGCTGGATAGGCATCAAATTCGCTACACTTCGTAGCTAACTTAGTGAATTCCGCTAGAACTCTCAGCTAATTAAGTGAAATTGCTACACAAGGTTGCGAAGTACGTGAAATATTCTGCATGCACTCCCAGCGAACTTTGTCTCCATTCACCACTATATATACCCGTTTCAGCTTGACAAATCTTCATTCCAAAAAATTCTACACTTCGGGATATTGCAT
>PYAF01003243.1:4692714-4712572 GCA_007407185.1 Glycine tomentella | reverse complement strand
CCTTCTACCATTAAGATTGGGGATGGATAATAGGTTCATGCTTCTAGATTCAGTGATTCACATTGTGTGTTTGTTTTTACAGATTAAAAAAATTTACATTCATTATCTTGCTTTAATCTGTTTTGTGGCTTCTTTCTATCAATTTGTTATAATGGAATATTCTGCTGCAAAATAAAAAAATATGATTAGAAATGAAACAGCGCTTTCAACTTGTATATCAAAGAGTGAAGTTGTTCTGAGTGTTGTAATTTATGATTGTAGGTTCTTTTGATCAAATGGAAGAGGTTGGAGAGTTGACAATCCATGAGGGAGGAGATTCTTGTGATGGAGAATTGATATAAGATCGTTTCTGCACTTCCGTTTACTAAACAGTCAACACTCAATAGGTACACATCAATTTTTTTTCTTTTAAAGCAAATTCATCTCAACTTCTACTTTATTGAGTGCCCACCCTTCTTTGAAATCCTGGATCCGCCCCTGGATGTGAGTGGAGGGAAGAGGTGTCTAGAGTTGTATGAGCCAATCCAAGGTTTTTGGTAGGGTTATAAAATGAAGGGATGTCAAATGTAATAAGTAAAAACTTTAGAGGTTTTGTCTAATTTACTCATTTTTTAATAACAAATAATCTTCAAGTTGTAGAGTCTTAAATAAATATTGACATCAATTTTGAGGGGAGAGCTTGATACCAAGCATATAAGCAACTTACTCTAACCAAGAGATGAGACACAAATGGTTAATATGTTGAAATTAAAGTTGAATCGTTTAAGTACTACCTGAGTTTGATTCTTGACGGAAATAATTATTAAGCAAACTTTACTTATCTTTGAGCTGAACTCTTTGAAAAATTCGTATAGTCAGAACTCTTTCCTCTTGATCAACCGGATGGCTAAGATAAAAAAATAAGCAACTTACTAAGTTGTGTCTTTTGTGGTATTGTGATTGACTTTAACTGAAATTTTGTGAAACTATAGTTTTCTCTCCTCTGTTACTTCGATGATATTTTATGTAATATAGATTTTCTCAAACAACTTGGGAAAATGACGAGTAATCATCGTGTTGGTCTGTTGGGGTTGGCAAATATTTTAAACTAACAAAAATATTAAGGAATTTTATTGGAGCATACGGCTGGCAGAATGAATTGGAGTTCCTAACTTCCAAGTTCCAGGTGTCTGTTTGGTTCTGCATTCCACTTTCCACATGCAAAATTGCTCATACGAAATTGTAGAAACCAGAAGCTACTTCATTTTGACGCACCAAGACAGAAAATTTATTGCACTGAAAAAAAAAAAGAACACGTGAAGTAGGGACAGGCTTGCATGCCAATAAGTAATAACCAACCACACACAAATCGAATGCCGCGATTCGTCTTATCACATGACAAATCAATGGATGCTGACGCAGTGATGGAAATTGGATGAATTCAAAAATGTGATCCCTGATAGAGAGAATCAGAGAAAGATATTAACAATTAACGCACAAATAGAGAACAAACAAATTAAGAAAGGACAACAATGAAACCACCAAAAGAAAGAGAAGGCGAAAACCTTCACAACAATTCATTGTCGATTTCATGTATATAGATACACCATTTTACCTAATCCAACCTCGGCTAGTACTATTTTTGGACAATGTCTGGATAATTTCATCTATGGCCCAACTAACGTAACGTTTTTCATTTTGACAATTTCGTAAATGAATGAATAAATGGGGTTTAAAAATAACTTCTCACGTTTTCATGAGAATACAACTTTTTCACCTCTTAGTATGAAAATAAAAACTGTATAAACATAAGAATATTTTTTTTGAAAAAAATATCTAAAAATCTTTTTTAATAAGCTTCTAACAAATATGAGAATATATATTCTCACTTTCATATTTTAAAAAATATAAGATATTGTGAAACAAACGTTTCCCTAGAGTAAACCATAGAGCATGCTAATTAATTGTCGTGATTTTAAAGTTTAATAAAGTAATTTTGAGTTAAATAATAAAAAAGACAAACTGAAAATTTTAGAGAGAGAGAGCACCTAAGTTGATTAAACAAATAAAGATAGAGAGAGCACCAAAGTTTACACACCACAGACTTATCAAACTTATTAAAAATGGTTAATGTGGATTGAAAATTTTATTTTGTTCCGTTTTAATGGAAGGACAGACAAACTGACTTGCCTAAAAAATATATTATAAAAAAACTATAAATATTATCAAAAAGTAGTTTTAGATTCTTGTTAGCTAGTATTCTTTTCTTTTTTTGGTTTATCTAATAGTTTTAATTGCATTATTTCATCTAACTACTTTTATTTTGGTACATAAAAAAAAGACTAATTAGATGAATTGATTTAATTAATCTAACTGCTTTGTTTTCAATATTAGCAGCAACAACAAAAAATATAAGAGAAGCACATTTATCTTCATTAATAATTTCCTAACCTAAAAGCTTTGAGTTCTAAGCTCGATACCACTTTTATTCTAAAATGAAATGAAAATCTGCAACCTTATACTAGTTTTTTTATTGTCATTTACTTACATTTTCTTTTAAAGGGCTAGCGGGTTAAAAGAGCGAGCCAAAATAGTATAGCAAGTAGATTTATATACATATACATAATACATATATATATATATATATATATATATATATATATATATATATATATATACCCTAATCTAAATTGGGGTTATCTGATAAGAATTATGGTAAAGCTATTTATGAATGTCTTTGTGGGGGACTTGATTTTACCAAAGATGATAAAATGTGAATTTCCAATCATTTATGCATTAGAGAGATCGTTTCTTATTTTGTGTCGAAACTATATATATATATATATATATATATATATATATATATATATATGTGTGTGTGTGTGTATGTATATAAAGAGTATTCAACCTGCTATACTAATTTTGGCTTGTTCTTTTAACTCACTAGCCCTTTAAAAGAAAATGTAAGTAAATGACAATAAAAAAATCAGTATAAGGTTGCGGATTTTCATTTCATTTTAGAATAAAAGTGATATCGAGCTTAGAACTCAAAGCTTTTAGGTTAAGAGATTATTGATGAAGATAAATGTGCTTCTCTTATATTTTTTGTTGTTGCTGCTAATATTGAAAACAAAGCATCGGTTGAATACTCTTAACTCTATGGTTCCACGTTATGCAATAATAGATCCACATCTATAAAGTAGGTCTTTAGTTCCATGTTGTACAATAGTAGATTCGCGTCTAACCAAAAGCTACTATGCATAGTTTCACGTTTCTTAGTTAATTTGACGTAAATAATAAGATATACTACGTGTGTTCATAACTTTACTCCAAACACACAGAAAGTTGTACTAATATCAATAACAATGTCTTTAATTTCTTTGGTGTTAATGTGTTCTAAGGAGAGTCTTTTTTCACTATTGTATAATGTCAATTTTAACAAGGGAAACTTGGTTAGTGTTTTCCATTACGTTTAGTTTTTAGGTGAGATATGCCAAAATGATTGATAAAGTGTTGTATCCTTAATTGACATTGTGTAACAATGAAAAAAACATTATTTCAAACTTGACTTGAAGACTAATATATGTCAAATTACATAATTGTCATGTAATTATCACATCTTCATTCAACGAAATTTATTTAATGACAAAGATAAAAAAGCGTGCACGAAAAATTAACTAAAATCGAAGATTGATTAACAACTTAAAAAACTAAAAGTGACAAGGATCATTTTTTCATGGTGTTTTAGTTAAGAAAATAAACATAAATATATTTATTAAAAAGTATATTTGATACATTTAAAATATAATAGTGATGTTTCACTAAAATATATTTCAAATAATTAGATATTTTTTTTTATAAAATACTAAATATTCTTTATATCAATCTTTTTAAATCATTGATTAATAGAACAAAACCCTTAGAGTACCTTTAGTGATAGATCTCAAATTGGGATTTTAAACCACTTTTTGGTGGATCTTATAGTGTTATGTGAGATTGAAGATCTATTAAGATATGTGATATTTTTTCCTTTATTGGTAGATCCCAAATTGAGATCTTAAATAATTTTAATGGGTTTCACATGGACTCCAATTTTAAATATTTAAAATTTAATTTAATTTAATTAATTAAGTAATTAATTTTAATTAATAAAATATGAAAAAATATATGTATTAATAAAGCATATAATTAATTTTAAGTAATTAATTTTAACTTTTAATTTCATTTATTTATTTATTTTTCATTTTTTTTGTCCTATCACATAAAAAATCATTTTTTTAACTTCGTGCATATTTTCATGGTTCTTGGAGAAATATTAGATCTTCACGTGAAAATCTGCATTCCCTCTTTAATAATGATTTCCTCTTTAATAATGAATATAGGAAAAATAAATCTTCATCTAAATATCTCTCCTCAAAATTCTTCTTCTATTCTTTTTTCTTTTATTCTTTAACCTTATTAACTAAAAAAAGTTAAAGAATAAAAGAATTCTATATTCTATATATAGAAAAGATATAGAAAATAAATAAAATTCAAATTTTTATAAATACCTAAAATTAAATTAAGAAATTTAAATAAATAATTAACAAGCAAAAGGAAAAAGAATCCATGGACCGACCCCATCATCTCCATCCCGTAGGAACTACGAGATCATCCCAAAGACACCTTGGACATCCAGTTGCTCTTAGGACCATATATCATTTAACTATAACATTACCAAATTATTAGAATTGTTCCCTAAACAGATGTCATTTGCATGGACAGCTAGGCATAATAAGATTCTTTAAAGCCAATGGTTCACATTTCATTAGACACAAAAAATGGAAACGGAAAGTAACGAAAAATTAAAAAATTTGGGGACAAGGTTGAATGTTGTAGTAAATCGTTGACTACGAATTGCAACAAGAGATCTCAAAGTGAACCTAGACCTCATTCCATCCAGGTGGTCGTATCACATATTCCCATAAAACAGTGTTACTAATTAAGTAGTAGACAATTAATTAATGTTAATGTGTCTTTTTTAGATTTTATAGCACCACAGGTCCACAGCAACTTTCCTTTTCCACGTTGAATTCATTCGTTGCTCTAATCTGGCGTGGGCATATATACTACAAGAAGATTTATACATAGCCTTCACGCCATCTACACTCTGCACTCTCCTTAATCACATCCAGGTTCATCCACCTTCCCTTCTTTATCTACCTTTCTTTCTCTCTTCTATTCACTCACCCCTTTCTCACTCTTCTCTTTCACTTTGTTGACACGTATTCTCTTTCTACCCCAACACCTTCTTCATCATTCCCCTCTCCACTCTGTTTTCTCCGTTCCCCTGTTCCTCTTTCTGTTGCTGCACTTACCCATAACCTCGATTCCCGTCAAAACGCAAACTTTCACCTTTCCCATTTCGGTTTGAACCCATGGACTCCCATCCGGGTCTCTCTCTCGGGTTAAGCGCCACTCTCTCATCACCCGCGGCTCCACTCAGTGACACCACCTCTGTTCCGTGGCGTTTATTCAACGAAAGACACCCCAAAAAGGAAGAACAACAACAAGAAGAAGAAGACGAAGTCTGTGGTGAAACGATTAACTTCATGGACCAGCGCGTGAAGAGGAAGATAGAGGGACACCAACAACAACCCTGTTTCCCTTCAAAGCGCGTGGCCGTGGATTCCTCAGTGGGGTGGTGGAACCAGCCACTGGGCGTTGCAGACCCCGAGATTTTCGATATCATGGAGAAGGAAAAACGAAGACAATTCAAGGGAATTGAGTTAATTGCTTCCGAAAACTTCGTGTGCAGAGCAGTGATGGAAGCTTTGGGAAGCCATTTAAGCAACAAATACTCCGAGGGAATGCCTGGTGCTAAGTACTACACTGGTAATCAATACATTGACGAAATCGAGTTTCTATGTTGCCAGCGTGCGTTGTTGGCTTTTGATCTTCACCCCAACAATTGGGGCGTTAATGTTCAACCTTATTCTTGTACTTCTGCTAATTTCGCTGTGTACACCGGGATTTTGCACCCTGGGGATAGGATCATGGGTCTTGATTCGCCTTCTGGGGGGCATTTGAGTCATGGTTATTATACTCTTGGTGGGAAGAAGGTCTCTGCTGCTTCTATTTTCTTTGAGACTTTGCCTTATAAGGTTAACCCGCAGAGTGGTTACATAGACTATGATAAGCTTGAGGAGAAAGCAATGGATTTTAGGCCCAAAATACTTATCTGTGGTGGGAGTTCGTATCCCAGAGAATGGGATTACGCGAGGTTCAGACAGGTTGCTGATAAGTGTGGCGCGGTGTTGATGTGTGACATGGCTCATATCAGTGGTCTTGTGGCGGCTAAGGTGATTTTGATTTGATTTCTATGTCTTTAATCTTGTTTCTATTCGAATTATGTTATCGACAAATGTTAGTTGTGTTAGAAATATCAGCTAAGGGGATTTGAACCACCTCTGCCCGTAGATAATATAACCTTTAGCTATAGCATATACTAGTCATGGATTTATTGTTTGGATATTTTTCTACTATAAGTGTTTATGGAGAAGCTTATCCAAACAGGACTTTAGTACAATTTTTTATATTTTTTACTGATAATGGATTGAGTGAGTGTAGTTTAGAAGATAAAAGCAGTTGTAAGTGTTGTTTTTAGAAAATCAACAATTGAGATTGTGATTAAATACATGCTAATATAATGACTATGATGTTGTTAAGATCTCAATGGTTGGTTTTTTAATTAAACAATTGTAATCTTGCTTTATCATTTCGAGTGCACCCTCCTTACTATAGAGGGCGCTAAATCCACTAGTAATATGATCTATTATGAGGATACAGATTCCTGTTTAGTTGTAGCGATTAGGAAACACCAAAAGCAAAATTATCTCCTCTTTCTTTGCTTTTTCCCTATCCTCCTTTGAATACTTTTATGCTTGGATATTGCTGAAATTGCCTTTGTGAATGAAAGTTCTATAGGAACTTATATAATCGTTTTTAGTTTCATTAGTCACACTGCCCTTACCCTTAGCATGTTTGGCATTGTGTGATTCATGTAGACAACCTCAACTAGTGGGACAAGTCTTTTGTTTTTGTTTGTTTGTTTTCATTTTCATTAATCACCTCTGAAACATGCTAAGGGTAAGGGGGACTTGCTGTATATATATATATATTTTTTTTGGGGGGGGGGGGGGGGGGAAGTCAAATTGTTTCTATGGACCTGAAAATATGCATTGATTAAAATTGAGTTTCTAATTTGGTATAGTTTTTCTCATATATAATATATTTAATATAAGAAACGTCATTTGGGTTTCAACTCTGGTACAAATTTGGCATTCCTTCATTTCTAGTAGATGGTTGTGAACCAAATGTGCTGTTCCCTTTATTTGTTTGGTCCTTTCCTAAAGGTTTTAATTTTCCACTGCATGTCTAAATATGCTTTTTAAGTATATTAACGGTGATTTTTACAGGAAGTAGCTAGTCCATTTGATTACTGTGATATTGTTACCTCAACCACTCACAAAAGTCTACGAGGTCCAAGGGGAGGTATCATCTTTTATAGAAGGGGAACAAAACCAAGGAAGCAAGGTTTTGTTCATAATCATGGAGATGATAGTAATTATGATTTCGAGGAGAAAATAAACTTTGCTTTGTATCCATCATTACAAGGAGGCCCCCACAATAATCATATTGCTGCTCTTGCCATAGCTTTAAAACAAGTTGCAACTCCAGAGTACAAAGCATACATGCAGCAGGTGAAGAGAAATGCACAGGCATTAGCATCTGCCTTGTTGAGAAGAAATTTCAGATTGGTGACTGATGGGACCGACAATCATCTTTTGCTGTGGGATCTAACAGCACTTGGCTTAATTGGTAATTTCTTCCGTCAACCTCTTTTTTTTTTTTTGCAAATGTATGTTAAAATTATAACTGAATTTGAAATGAATATGGTTTTTTTCCTGTTAATAATAATGAGTTATTATTTGGTGTACTGGTATCTGGAGATGGGAAATGGTTCTAGTACAGAAGTGGCTTAAATTTTATGATTTTGTCCCTAACAAATTAAAATTTTATGCTCATTCTAATTGAACTTGTTATGCACTTCTATGCAAGTTAAGCTTAATTTCAAATTATTCTTTTTATATAAAATCACAGAAGATGTAAAATCATATGTTTTTAGTTTAATTACCTTTTATCATTTAGTTTTGAAATTCCCCATGTAACTGTATGTATGTATTGTTGAAGCTCCTCTGACTATGAAGTTTGGTATACAAGATTTGAATAATCTAAAAGAGAGATGAATAAGGGACAGAAATGGATCGTATCGTTTCAAGTTTTAACTATCTACTATTTATGTCGAGAGATATGAAAACAATATTTAAACATGATGTAGTGTTAGACTCTATTGTTTTGAATTTTGAGTTAGTAAAGATGGCAAAGTATATATAGTTTTAATGGTTATTTGAAATTTTAAACACCATTATGCATGTGCTATGCGTGCTACGCATGATTTTGCACACTCCTTTTCCCTTCTCTTATAAATCATGTCCTTGAAATTGACATGAACATGCTCTATAATTTTGTTGTGTATTACAGACAGAAACTATGAAAAGGTCTGTGAGGCGTGTCACATCACTCTCAATAAATGTGCCATTTATGGTTCGATTTCTCCTGGAGGAGTGAGAATTGGTGAGTAACTCTCATATAGTACGACTTAAGTGTGGTATTTCTCCTGTTGAATATGATTGCTAGTGCGGCAAATATCGTATGTTTGCATTACCATTTAGTTTTACATTTAAGCGTTCGTGCTTGTTGCTTGGCTTATGATTGTTTTTAAGCAGCAAGTCTTTGATCAGAACTCTTAAATTATAATCAATTCATGTTATAGCTCCAACTTCCACATATTTACTAAATGGTCCTCAAAAGTCCTATTTTCTAGAGAATTTGATTGGTGGAAAGAAAGAAATGTGTATTTATCATATGCTTACAGACTACCATTTCCTTGTGCAGTTGAGCATAAACGATTGTGTATTTTTTAATTCACATTTATATTCTTTTGTATTTCAAGCCAATTGTATTCCATGTTAAATCAAATTACTGTGGAGTCTTCTCCATTATTTTTTGTTCTGGTTCTCACACGTTGATTTATTTAATTGGTATTCAGGTACTCCTGCAATGACATCTAGAGGCTGTTTAGAGGAAGATTTTGAAACCATAGCTGATTTTCTTCTTAGGGCAGCTCAGATTACCAGCATTGTGCAAAGGGAGCATGGGAAATCATGCAAAGATTTCCTCAAGGGTCTTCAGAATAACAAAGATATTTCTGAACTCAGAAATCGGGTTGAGACATTCAGTTCTCAGTTTGCAATGCCTGGATTCGATATTTGATGATTGAAAGTGTAAACATCTATTGCATCATTATGATGCGTCTTAGCTTACCATCATTTGAATTATTTTTGCATAGTAACCCATAGGCTTTTCCCCCTACTAGTTAGCTTGCCTTATGTAAATTACGAATGCAAATGGTAGTCAAATCATCATGCAGTAGCTATATACACCATACTTGGCAACACTTCGCATATTGATGACCTTGAAGATTGTAAAAATTGTTCAAGGTTGATACCCTTTTCTTCAACCACAACTTTTGTGGCTACCTTTGAAGAAACTCCAGGAATACAGATGTTACTATATCATGTAATTTGAAATGACCATGAAATTATTTTACAGTCTGTCATTGGATGTTTTTCTGTGCTTGTTCCTGTTTATGGGCATATAGTACGAATTAAAATTTGAGAATACCATCTTCAGGTTCAACCAAAGTTTCTTGACAAGCTGTCATTCTTTGTACATTAACCACTGTACTTTTAACCATTGCTTTAAACACAAACTCTGCCCTTCTGGCATGAGGCATGCTGGATGATATCCAATATATTACACTTGTTTTGTTCTTTTGTCTGTGTCTGTTTGTGTGCACTTTCAATGTTTATTTTATTGTTTGGTTTAAAAGCATCATTCATGTGGAACCCTTGTGAGGAGGCAAGGCATGAATTTGCGGCAAGGGACAAAAAGCATGAGATACGGTTAGAAGTGAGAAAGTGACCGCTGAAATTTTTTGTGGCATATTAATTAAACATCCCAAAACCCCAAAAAGGGGAAGTTGAAATTTTTTGAAACAGAACGAAATTGTGGGAGAGAGAAAGAGTGTTGTTGTCAGGCAATGGGAGAATGTGGTGAGATGAAGTTTTTCATCATCATCATCATCTCCATTGCTTTCAAAGTGAAACCGAATCAGACAAAAGCTTCCCAAGAGCAAAAGAAGCTGCCTTTGACGTTAAAGCAGTCCAGGAATCTCAGAGTGGCTTCTTTTCCTCTACAGTCCTAAGCCCTCCTTTCCATTATTCTTTCAGGACTATAACGAATGATTAGTCATTTTCCGTGCCAACCAAAACTCTTTCTTTCAAATTCATTCTTAATAAAGAGAAAAAATACTAATAATTCAATCACTGCCAAAAGAAAACCAATTTAAAATTAACCCCCCATACCATACACACTGTCACACTGTGTGCAGTCATAAGTATCTTAAAACTTTTTTCTTAACTTTTCTTGTTACCCCTTGTACACTTTTGTCTTTTTATTCCCTGATTGCAATTAGAGGGGGAATCGAAGTTTCTTTCTTTCCCAAAGAATTTAGCTTAACTTAGCTCTCTCATGCAAGAAGATAATTCCATTTCATTCATTCATTAATCCATTGTCAATGTTGCTTTCAAACCCAGAACCACATTCAATTTGAGAGAACCTTCTTTACATGCTTCTGCATTGAAGAAAAAGACTTGGCAGTTGTAACTGTGAAAAACCCCAAAATAAAATTAAAAAAGATACCCAAATGATAATAATAATAATAATAACTAAAGTAAGGGTTAATAAAAGGTACAACAACCCCATCAACTACTCTTCTACCTTGTCTTTGTTTCTATTTTTCTTTTTTCTTTTCTTTTCCTTTAGGCAGCCAGAGACACCTATTTCATTTTGAATTTGTGAATTTTGTTTCTCCTGACTCACTCACCTATGACTGCAAAAGTCCAAAAGCCTCTTCCTTCCTTCGACAATCTCGTCAAAGAAATCATCAAGCTGAGCAACAATGTTGTCTGCCCCAGATCTGAGAACCCCAAAACACGCTCTGAGATTCTCCACTCTCTCTCTAATAGCAACCTCACTCTCCCACTCCACTCCCCCCTGAGACCCTCTTCTCTCTAACTCCCCTCTCAGCTCCTCCATGGCCACCTTCGACCTCCGAAACTCGTGCAGCAGCATCCCCTGCGCGCCGCCCATGTGCCCGATCTCCGCCGCCACCCGCTGCTGCAGCCTCGCCGTCGACATCATGAACGCCGATCCCAGGAACAGGCAACCCTCGTACCCGCACCCTCCCAGCACGAAATCCGAGGAGTCACCATAGCAGTAGACGAGTCCGTACAGAAGTACCATAAGCAGCAACGAACTCACGTTCCTCATTGCGTACAGCACCCCTCTGAACCCGTTGAACCCGTTCAACTTCGACTCGATCGACACCCTCTCCTCGAATCGAAGCGACAAGGGCTGAATCCTCGCCTCCATTAATCCCCTGTTCTCTTCCTCCAACCCCACCGCCTCCCGACGACACCCCGCTATCTCCCTTATTACCTGTTTCAAACAAACAAAAGCGTCCACATTTAATATCCGACTCAACATTACCTTGTTTGGAAGGCAATCTTTTTCAAAAGAATCTTTTTTTTTTTTTTGAAGAAGGATACGTGCTTAAAAAATAATCGAAAGAATGGAAAATTGGTGACCTGTCGAGAGAGTTGGGGGGTGATAGGGCGGTGGGAGTCGAGGGAGGAGGTGATGTTGAGGGCGGCAGAGTAGTAGGTGTCGATGCCGGAAATGCCGGACTTGATGACGTGGCAGGCATCCCAGAGTTTGGAGCTTTCGTCCATGTACTCGTCGAGCCATTTGTCGCCGACGGGGAGGTGGAGTTTCTGGACCAGGAGAGTCAATTGGGTGTGGAACGATCTTAGAAGAGAGAGTACTCTTTGGAGGAATTGGATTGACATGAAGTTTGTGCTGAGGAACACTCTTTCTAGATCGTCGATTCCTCGCGTCAGGAAAGAGTAGAAGCCGTTTACGGACGAGGGATCCATTTTAATAAGGTTTTGCAAATTAGTAGTAATATTTTTAAAGAGAGTGGTGAAGAAGAAGGGGAAGTGAAGGAGTGAGGGGAGAGATATTTAAATTGAGAGAGAATGGAGGAAGAAGAAGGAGACGCATAAGGGGAATGGAATGGTAAAGAAAGGAAAGAGGACCCAAAAAGTGAAAAGAATGGAAGAATGGAATATCTTGGAAGCTCAGGTTTCTAAGGTTGAAAAGGATTGTTGGGAGCAATGATGGGTGTTTCCTACAAAGGGGAAAGGATGATTGGTAATATGCCATTTTCATTGTTTAATGGACACAAAGCAACACACAAAGTTAAAATCTAAAATCAAATCTAATATTAAAGACCTTTCCCAATTATAAAGAAAATAAAAATAGTATATATATCAGTCCTGGAAATCAGACGAGGGAGGAGGATTAGCCAGGTCAATTTGTGTTTCTGTCAACCTTTAATTGAACAATTCTCCATAACCGTTGAAATTACTTTCATTTTTTGTATAAGATAGATATAACTAAGGCCAAGAAACCGTGGAAGAGGCAGCAAGTAAGTGAGATTTTGATATTTTTTCATTTAAAAATATGAAGCAAGGTTGAGATTTTCGTGGGTGGGGTGATGCAAGGTTTGACTGGATTGACTGGGTTGTTTGTTTGTATAAACATGAGTTTTGCGTTCGTATACAGGGTGGTGGTCACGCTTTTGTTTTGGCTTCTTCGTCTTTCCTCAAATTCTTCCTCGAGCTACTGAAATGTGCTGGCTCTTTTTCAACTCTTTTCTATTGAAATTTGCGGTTTTGTTTTTCCTAGACTGTAGTATTGGTTCTGTTGGTTTTTCCAAAGAGAAGGAACTGGTGGAATGGAATGATGAGGCTGCTTGTACTTATGTGTTTCGTAATCTACTACCATACATTAAATCAGTCTTTTGAGACCATACGTGCTCTTTTACCACTTTTATTATAATTTACAAGTAGAAGTAGTATTTCATTAGCTTAGGTTTTGGACAAAAAAAAAATGATGCTTCCTCATACCTTTCTCTCAATCCCCTCTATTGAGTATAGTATTTAATTTCGAGCACTAACTCCAAAGTTGCATAATCCAAATCTGAAGTATTATCATTTTAATTACATATTGTTCAAGCCATTGGCAAACTAAATTATACATGCCCATGCCATTATTTGAGTAGGCCTTACTACCCATCAAGCGACAGATATGTTAATAGAAAAAAGGAAAAGGATTTTGAGCTGCATAGTTTCATCATTGTTCAGTATTGCAACTGGGTCCCATAATATGTGCATCATACCGAATGAGTTTTAATTGATTGATCGTTTTAAGTCACTAATTGAATGCCACGAAATGTTTTCTTTCTTTTATTCTATTGGCAAAAGTATATGTAATGTATGTGATTCCCTCTCTTTTTCCTATATATATACACTCTAATTGCTATTTATATGGATGACTTTATTTTATTTATTTATTTTCGTAGTTGGGAGAGAGGGGAATGGGGGACCATTACCGAGCAATCTAAATTATGCATTGGGTAATGTAACATCTTATTAAATTTTGGTTGAAACGAGTGCTCGTGGGTTTTCGGAGAATGGGATATCTTAGAAGTATGTTGGTCTTCAAAGATTTCATTGGAAAGTAAATAATGAATTGGAGATAGGTAAAGAAGAGATTGCACAAGAGCATTAATATGGGCACCCGTCACAACAATGGCAGCTTACAAAAAGATGAATTCGTGTTGGAAATTTTTTCACCAGTAAGCACCTGTGCTGAAGAAAATACTAAGTAGGTGTAAATATATTTTTCCTTCGGGCAATTCAGTATTTTTTTATTTTTTCCTTTTAATTTTGTTTTTCAGTCTTTATAAAATTTGTTTGTTTAATTTTTTGTTATTAAAATATTTAAACAGTAAAAAAAATTATTTAAGTGTTTTAAAAATAAAAAACAAATACATTTTATAAAAATTATAAAAATATAAAAAAAATACTAAATTACAAAAATTAAAAAGACATTTAAACCTACTAAGTAAAAGTTGTAAGCTCTTGTGAATTTGGACTACTATGATACTTAACTCGAGCTTGTTAGGGGGAGGGGGAATGAAAAGCAAGAGAAACTAAAGTAGAAAAATGTATTTTCTTTTCTTGGTTTCTTATCATGGAGGGTAATATATTTATATAAATTGTGTGCCTGTTGTTAATATTTTTTAATTACAACAAGGAGACACCTTACTATTACTAGATAGAGTATTAATGACATGCTAGACTTACAATAAAGCTTTACTCAAAATATAGTATAAACCTAAATCACATGTAATCATGTTCAATTGTAACTACTTAATTATCACTTATATATCAATAGATTTTCTTGAGAAGGATTGTGTAACAAGAGAATTTTTAATGGTTTAAAGAGAAATCTAAACCTGTGTTCATAAAAAATGAGAATTAATTATATTTTTAACTAGTGTCAATTCGCATTGACTTACCTTTAGTATTTTGATTTGGATATATGATTTTTTTATTTATCAACAATGAAACTATTCTATGTAGCTTTAACATCCTTTTCTATTTTAAAGTGAAAATAAGGCATATGTGAGTTGTAGATGTCCTTTAAAAAACATATAGTCACAATAAAACTTTTTTCTTTATCAATTAAATAAAAATATGTAAAATGAGAGTTAACTCGGAATTAACTCTTTAATTGTTTGTCAACTCATATTAATTAGCTTATACTATATATCTCTTTTCCATTTTTTTATTTTTACTTTTATGTTTTAACCTTCTATTTTTTCCTAAAACAGTTTTCGGATGTCAAAATTTAATTATTATTTTTAAAAGTATATATTTATCTATTATCCACTAATGTCTAACAGTAGTGTATGCATTAAGATAAAAATATTAAATAAGGATATTTAATATTTTTTAAATAAATATAATAATATTTTAGTCTCATTAAATATTTCTTAATTCATATATAATAACCTTCAACATCAAAAAGAAATGAGAAAGATGCAATATTTAGTGTGTTAGGAAATGTGTGGCGTTCCCCGTTTCGCAATTACTAAGACAACTTTCCACTTTCTCTGAGTGTGACTAAAGTAAAAATGTAATTTTTATTGTTCAACGAAAATCTAGTGAAAACAAATATATCCTTAATTAGTGTTGTGATTTAGATGTGATTTGTCGAGTGAATTGTAAAGCTATTTTATGTAGCTTTTATATCTTTTTCTAATTTAGTGTAAAAATAAAGTATATGCATGTGAGTTGCAAACACCCTAACAAACATGCATAATTACTACAAAATAATTTAAAATAATTATTATAAAATGATATTATCTTATATGTTATTCTAAATTATATGACAGTGTATTATACAATATATTTTAATTAATTCTATAGTGAATATGTTTAAGTTGCTTCCAAAATATTTAAGTGACTAAAATGAATTCATCGGAAAATATTTTGGATATATTTTTAAAATTTGTCACCGTCATATATAAGTAAGTATCCTTTGATTCTGACGAGTGATGACCAGAATATCTTATATTGTTAAAATTTAAAATGTTTTTACATGTATGACACGAGTCATTTTCTTTTCATCATTTTACATCTTTGTGTTACGCATAAATCACCGCATCTTGCTAAAAGCCTCAAAGCTACTTGAGCTTTTCCATTTATGAAGATGAATTTGACACTTGCAAATTATCATGCGTAAGTAACGTTGGTGCATTCTAAGAATGTCCAAAACATGTCTGCTAGAATCCGAATAATATCAATGTGATAATTTTGCTATAAAAATGATGATGTCAGGATGGAGTGAGTGGACATTTAATCATAAAAAAGTGGTTTTTCATTGAAAGTCATTTTTTCTCAAAAAAAGCATCAAAATATTTACCATATCAACAGTCCACCATATTACGGGAATGCATACTTTAGTGAATCAAATTGAAGGTATGATGCAAAATATACTATTCATCGTTTCACTTTCCATCTGCATGCTGGACTCCATCGTAATGAGAGTGATTCAATTCTTTTCCAATGACTTAAAACGGTGGAGCAAGGAGATGCATGCAGGCCATTGACAGAATTTTTGTTCAAGGAGTGCTGATCAAAGAACAAAAGATAAAGAAAAATTTAATTCTACATGCATAATGTATCCAACAAATTTAGTTTACATTACAACTGACATAATTTATATAAACTTTAATATATCTAAAGATAATATTGTCAAACATATAATAAGAATACATTTTCACTTCAGAAGTTGTTCGAGTCCTTGAACAAGAAAAGCAAGCTGAAGGAAAAAAAAATCTTCTAAATAAGGACTTGATTTGGTTGTTTACACTTAAAGGGAATCTTTTGCCAATAAAATTTAGCTAGCCAAAATATTAAAAAAGTTAGCGTAGAAATTGTGTTTCTTTTATAGTCAAGATCCTTATGATGAGGCCAAATTTATGTGAAATGGCTTATCTCAGCCTAATTGCAGTTGAGTCTTCCATTGACCTCTTTTTAAATGGCTTTGTTCGAAATAGTTTAAAAAAACGATTGTTGTTTTGACAATAACAGAAATAATAAATAAAAAAACATTAGGTTTTAATGATGCACATTTTTGCCATATAAATTAGTTTTTAAAATGAAATTAAAGTGGTTATTTAAGATGAAGTTAATTACAGTATTATTGAAGGAATGTTGTTGACAATTGATAAATGTCACTCTAGTGACATGTTTATTTTAAGAAACTAGATGGAAAGTCTTTCTTATTATATATATATATATATATATATATATATAATATTAATGGTTGGACGTCCAATTTCTTAACAAATCATACCTCAGAAAGAAAGGTATACAATTAATCAATTAGTAGTAACATTGTTATCCACTTAATAACAATCAATTATAGTCCTAAATCATGGTTTACCACAGAATATTATAGGCTTTGCAATTAGTCATATGACTCACATTTACCCTCTCCCTAAAATGAAAAAGAAAACAAACTAGTAGTAGTGTATACCTACAAACAGCAAATATGAAACTCGAGTATTAAAGGCTCCATTTTGATACTAAACCAAAAATTAAAGAACCCTCCCATTCTTGCGTGCCAAACAAAACCACTGATGAGAATCCAAACGTTGCTTAGTCAAAAGGAGTAGTTGTGGATATAAGATCCGGTGGTGGGCAAGGGCTTGTTTGTTCGTCTAGGGTAAAGGGTTCCATTTCCTCAACGAGATAAGAGGAAACACCTACGATCCATGTGGGAATCAATGAAAATAACCAAAAGAAACAATGGGTAGTTATTGGAATTGCTTAAATATCCCATGGTGAAAGGAATAGCCAATGAAATGTAACGAGTATTTGAGTATTTGGAATTGCTTTAAATATCCCATGGTGGAAGGAATAGCCAATGAAATGTAACGAGTATTTGAGCATGCATTGCATATAATATATAGTTGCATATATTACAATTTGCAAAATGTGAACGTAATAAATGTTGGCAATCCTCATGTGGATTCATTGACCGAAAGTAAACACATTGGACGGATGGATTTGGGTGTCGAAATCTCTTTTATATTCCTCGTCATGATTTTTACCGAAAAGTCTCACGGTAGAAGAATATTTTCATTTGGCCTTAATGCTTTTCTTAGATGGACACAACTGAACGGTCCACAGCTTCAAAGAATCGAAAATGATACAGAGGAATGATTGTTTACATAGAAAATTCAGTAGGAAAATTTTACAAAGGGATAAGAGCAGAGAGATCAAATTGATCTAGGGATCGGAAAATGGTGTAGACAAGGAAGGGAGAAAATAGGAGAAAAGATTATGAGTTCAAATTCTTTCATTAATATTTTTAACAAAATTAACAAATTAATATTTGTTAATAATAATAAAAAAAAGATAAGAGCATAATATATATTCAACCATTTCAGCCAGTTAGGTTGTGTTGTAGCTTGGTAAGTCTAATCTTGACATCTTGCTTATCATATTAATTCTCAATTTAATTGGATTTCTAGGGGACCACTGACACTTCGTTTATTCTTCTTGGCCTTAAATTCTGACAAGAGAGTTTCTACTAAAGCTCACTTTCGTTTAGGACAATTCTAAAGGGTGTAGCAAAGCAACCCTAAAATGCTTGCTAATTTGTGCTGTTGCATCACTTTCAACTATGTAGATAGGCATAGCATAATGTGGCTGTTCATTAATGTAACTAGAGTTTGTGGTAAAATTTTTACCAAATTTCTTTTTGGTTTTCCGTGTAAATGCGTGCTTGAGGGGATATCGTTATTAATGTGATATGGTTTCGATTTGGACTAGTGGATTAACCTATGTTTAGGATAGAAATGAATTGAGTTATAGGTTAAATTTTAAAAGATTTAAATCGAACTTGTTATAAACAAGTGCATCTCATTTGACAATACAGGTTGAATTTATGGGAATAGTTGAATTTAATTATCACATAATATATTTTTGGAGAAGGATGAAGAACTTTAATGTAATTAAACCCGATTAGAAATTAGTCTCATAGATAATCCAAAGAACCAAAACTTGTGAGAATATCTTGAGTATCATTGGGGAGCCTAAAATCCTAATTTTGATAGTTATCAAATAAAAATCTAAATTGACTTTTGAATTAAGAGGTTTTTTTTTTTTTTTTTTTTAAGTTTGAATTAGAGCATGTTTAGTAGTAGATTTCAAATTGAGATATTATACTACTTTTTGATAGATCTCATAGTGTCAAATAAGATTAAAGATATTTCAGTATCTCTTCCATTTTTTTTATTAATGGTAGATCTTATTTTGAGATAGTAAGGAGAGAGAAAAAAGAAGAAAAATTATTCTTTTTTAACAATATGTAAATCTTAAGAGATTTTCTACAAGAACTCATCTTTCATGTTAGAGATCTCTTCAACTCCTTTGTTGGGAGATCTAGTGAAGATAAAATCTTGAGCTCAAGATCCCTGCTCAATATCTTGTCATAAAGATGCTTTTAAGACTTAGATTTAACATATTCAGTTAAGCTAAATTTCACCTATTTAACAAGTACACTTTTTTCAAGTTCTTAATTACCTCTTTATTATAAAAAAAATGGCTTAACTTAAAAATATACTTAATAGTGAGATTTATTAAATATTAAAAAAGTATATTTTTAAAAGAACGTAAAAAAATTTATAAACAACATAATTTTATGCACCCTAATAAATTTTTATCCTTTCAATTCTTTAATCAATATCTCAAAAACACTTGCTAATATCTATCTTTCTAAAATAAATTAGAGGTACTACACCTAAATTTATTAGTCAGCATAAACTATGGTTGTCTCAAGACAAATCAAGTATTTTGTTAGTCAGTTGTAAAATCTCTTTCTTTCTCTCTCCTACTCGAATATGATGATACATGGAGAGAATCAACTCAAAAAGATTAACTTATTTTTTATCTTCAATTTTTATTCTCTTTTAATCTAATACTTTTCTTTGACTATTAAATTACAAGAAAATAAAGATTAAAGATAAAGATTAACTATTTTTAAATTATTTTTGAAATAATCTGATGCTTCATCTTTTATATAAATATTAAATTGATTTGTTTGCTTCTATTGAAAAATATTTTTTAATATTTTATTTAGAATATATAACAACATTCAGTTTTATTTCGAACCACAACATTTGAAACTTCTAATTAAGGATGACTTGAAAAGAAAAATATATCAATCC
>PYAF01003243.1:4645990-4678609 GCA_007407185.1 Glycine tomentella | reverse complement strand
GATCATATGAGGAAGCATGCAAATAAGAGCAGAAGGGACTTGAGTTTTGATGTAGGAGAGTGGGTTTTCTTGAAAATACAACCCTATAAAATGAAATCTTTAGCTAGGAAGCTCAATGAAAAATTAGGCCCTAGATATTATGGGCCTTATAGGATCATTGACAAGGTGGGAGAGGTAGCCTATAAGTTGGAACTACCTGTAGATAGCAAGATTCATCCAGTTTTTCATGTGTCATTACTTAAAAAATCAGTGAAGGCAACAAGCTCTCCTCAGCCATTACCAGCAATGCTTGATGAGCAATGGGAGTTGCAACTTAAACCAGAAAAGGTTTTGAAGAGAAGAACTAATGCTAAAGGACAGCAGGAATTATTAATCAAGTGGCAGGGACTTCCTCATCATGAAAACAGCTGGGAGATATTGGAAGAGTTGCAGAATAATTTCGCTAAAGAGGACCTTGAGGACAAGGTCCAGCTTGAAGGGAGGGGTATTGATAGGAATGCAAAATGGGCTGAGACTTATCATAGGGGGTTTAGATAAGTAGTGTAGTGGTGTAAACAGTTAGCGTAACTAACTGTAGTTAGTCACAACTAACAGGGCGGGAATGTATATAAACTGAAAGTGAAAGTTAGTGCAGGCAGTTAGTAGAGTGGAGGCTGTGACCTCGAAATCACATTGTACACAATTACCATTGTTCTGCAATAAAGAAGCATTCTTCGATTCATATCTGAACCAGTTTCTAACAGAAACCTTTAATGACGTATTGACTTTAATATTGGATTAATTGATTGTGTATTTGGCCAAGGGGCAAGGGTTCATGAAGAATTTTCTACTGCTGCTTGCATCAAATATATTTAAATAATTTGCCTGTAGCTTCATGTGTAAACAACTATACATAAGGCATGTCACATGCTTCACTAGTCTTGCTTCTATGTCAGTAAGGCATAGAGTTTGTGGTGGCCATGTTCTACACTAGTAATACAACTTTTAAGGCAATAGCTTGCAAAGCCCTAGAACTGGAAGCATTTTCTGGATGCTATTGGGTTCTTTTTCAAGTACCAAAAGTTTGTGGAACTTATTTTTCATTTACCATTAGTGTATGGAACTTTAAATTCTTGAGGCTTTGGATTGATAAATACAGCCCAGAGATGTCAAAATAGGCAGCCATACATATATGAAAAAAATAGAAGTGTTCAGTATGATTGATTATTAACATAAAAGTGGCACTATAATGCTGTGAGGTTGTAGTTATGACATTTCAATGAAAATATTTACTTAACCTGGCAATGTCATATTGATATATATTAATCCTGCAGGTAGAGCACAAAATACAGTCAGGATCTCACCTTTTGGATGTGAAACTAGTTCAAGTGCCAAAAATGTTGTCAATGCTTAGGAAAGATTGGGCTCCTCTGGCTTTTTGCACATCTTTCAAGGTATTGATGGTATTTAGAAAAATTATAAGAATCAAAAACATATTTTTTTTTCCCTTTTTGATTTTGAAAAACAGTTCTGCTAATCATTGCCTTCAATAGTTCAGGAATCAAGAAATGGGAAGTTTCAAATACAAAGTACAACATCAAATGCATTGGAAACTTGAAAAGCTTTGCTCTTGACTTGAAAGTTGAAACTTTCCATTTTTTATTCCTTAGGTGGTGGTTAGCAAAAATGGTTAAAAAGACCTAATACCATTTTGCCAAATACTAAATTGAGCTAATTACTAACATGGCAAAAAAGTCTTGATACGGGAAGTTTAGAGTTTTGCTCAAAAAACATGGTGAAATGACTTAGTCTAACTGTACATGGGATGATACCTTCCATAACAGCAATTGTCCTTTCGGAAGATGTAGAAAATACACTAACATCATTAATACTAATTTTCTAAAGGAACTCCATTTTCTATGTTTTTCACCAATAAGTTGTAGAAATGAAAATAAGCTGTTGGAATCTGAAATAGCATCCCTTGTGAGAGTATCAAAATACTTATTGATAGTGATTAGGTATTCAAGTTAGTGAGGTTACTTTGCTGTTTTTTTACAACAGGCGTCCAACATAGAATAAAATGATGTAATGACAAATAGTAACTGGGTTGACTAAGATTTACCTTTCCTCCTTGACTGGCAGCTAGAGACAGATTCAAACATTCTTCTAAATAAGGCTGGTGCAGCTCTTGAAAAGTACAAGATGCATGCAGTTGTTGCAAATGAACTTGCAAGTCGAAAGGAGCAAGTAGTGGTTGTCACTAGTGCCGAGAAGGTTACCGTTCAGCGTGACAATAGTCAGTCTGATAATGATGTTGAGAATCCCCTGATTAAACTTCTTTCGGAGAAACATGCCACTTACATTGAGGATTCTGGTAGATGAGTCTAGGGAATGGCTTTTTGGCTTCTCCTCGTTACAGTTACAGTTCCAGACACTAAACTCATTGGATCAATAAGTCATGATTATGAATAAAAAGGAGAAGAATTAGACAGTATGGATACAGGGGCTAAAAGAAGAAAAGAAATGTAGCAGAGACGACAGTTCTAACCATACCTTTGACAGACTTCGGTTATATATAAACTTTATTTTTTTATAGGCTATATAAGAACTTTGTATTTTACTTGTGATTCCCTTTTCGTCATATTAATTGATAATATTGAAGTTAAGATGTGTGTCGCGAAACTTTGGTACAGTTTTTTGGTGGTAGTTTAAGCGGATTATTTTTTTAAAAATAAATTTCTCCATTTATTAAAGAACAATTCATAAAAATGCTATTAGTCACTTCAGTAAATACTTTTCTCTGCACAAAAAGAAAAACAATCCTTCACCGTTTCGTTTTCTCCCTCCCACCCAAAAACAATCCTTAACCTTTTAACTTACACAATATTCAACAATAAATTGTCCCATATGCCGCGCAGAAATCTAACGTGGACCTTACTCGATCTTTATCTAAGGCTTCTCCAAATTTCAGATCATCATTGTATTGAGCTATAACTGAAAATCTAAAATATCATTTGAGACTGGAAATAACAAAATATATGTACATATATCTTTTGTAAATAATAAAAAATAATAATTAGATTCGCTGAGGAAGACATCAAGGTATTGATATTAGGTATTGGTATGTGGAAACAAAGCCCCATGTTGACTACAGTGCCTCATCACTATCCGAATCATCAAGCTCAAGACCTTCTGCTGCCAAGAGCCGGCTGATAGTCTTCTTCTTTTCTTCCTCAGCCTTTCTTCGCATTAAATCTCTTTTCTTCAGTATAAGGGTGTGCCTTTTAAGGGTATTTGAGTAATATTCGGCCGAAGCCTTCTTTTCTCTTGCCAGAATCCTCCTTGCTTCATCTGGATCAATCTGAGATTTCGTAAAATAATTCCAATCAGATGTCCAATTAACTTGGATTAAAAGTGTTGTTGATGTTGTTGAATTCCAATCACATGCAAGGGAAAAAATGGAACACGACTCAGACAAAATGAAATATGTGACACTGACTCTTTCCAACACCCATTCTTGGGTGAAAAACAATCATGTGTTATGTTATATATGAAGCTAGGATCATGTATTTTTTAAAAAAATTCACTCAAACATGAAAGTGACAAAAACTTACTCTAGTAAGACAACCAGGTTGTCATGTTGATCATTGTTGGAAGAAAATTTGACAAAACTATGACCTACCCTTCTTGACAACCATTCAAGCCTACAGTAAGCTGGCAACATTTTCAAGCATACTGCAATACCTTTGAACGACAAAGTTGACGCACACGAAGATTTAACTCGCGCTGTTGCTGCTCAGCCCAAGCAGCAATTGCCATATCACCGCGCTGATCAAAAGCTTTTCGCTTTTTTATAAGCCACTCCATCCATGCCTGAGATGCCTGAAGGAAACAAAAGCATTGGTCAAGAATAAGAAACATACACAAATTCTAATTACAGCAATATTATACATTCGTTATTATCCATTTAAAAGTTTACAAAACAATGCTTAGAGGCACTTTTGGTTTAGACTGTAACACTGACAAGAAATTGGAAAGTAGAACATGCAAAATGTATTCTCTGTACTAAGATGAAACAGCAGGTATTTGATGAAGTTCTTCACAAAATCCTAGTATTTCGTTCCTTCCTACAGGACTAAAAAATGAAGTGGTTTGCTTGCTCATTGTCATTAGCATCAATTAACATCTTAACATTATATTTGAACTTTGCCGAACAGTTCATATAGTTGTCACTAGATATTAGTTTTACTGACCACCGTCAAAATAGAAGAAATATAAAGTGATTGTGATACTGCAACACTATTACCGGAAAGAATTTGTTCACGCTTGATACTAGTAAAAACAGCATATTATGATCCACTTAAAATCTCATACAACAAATTCCATACTCGTTCAAACTTCAAAGTAAAAATAAATGTAAATTAGAATACTAAAGGAACAAGTACGGCCAGTCAACTGCTGATAATCAAACAATATAAAAATATTACCTTCATGGGGTTGACCCGGTTATCCATATTATACTGTCTTCGCCTCTCCCCATCTATAAGCAATTCATAAGCAGCTTGAATCTTGATGAATCTAGCTTCTGCTGTTTCACCTTCTTCAAGGGTTCCTCTGCCATCATAGACTTGAAGAGTAAACAGAGTTAATATGTATTGAGAGGTTATATTCATCTTTAATAAACAATGCCACCACAGAAGAGCTGTATCACAACTAAGTTGTATGGCACACAGTTGAAGAAACACTCATTAGCCATAAATGCTTCATAGGAACATTCTTGTAAAGAAAAACAAAACATCTCCCACGTTCCAGCAGACTAGCATTTAAAAAAAGACGTAAAAACTCAAAATCCTAACCGATAAGTAGTTGCAATTGCTCAGCTTCATCTTGAATGAACATAATAATATATGGCTGCTAGATATAGCATCAGGCCACCACAACCATCATAATTAAACATCAAATTGACAGATACAATACAATTCAAAAGCCACTTCAAGAAAGCAAGTAGCTAAGATGGAGATACACACCATCTGGATGATAGAATTTGGCCAAGCGTCTGTAAGCATTCTTTATCTGCTCATCATCAGCATCTCCTTCCAATTCTGTTGTTCAGTGCAGACAATTGAAGAAGGAACTGTCAAAACAAGAATGCAGAGGAATTTTCCATCTCTATTCACTTCCAACAAAACCGGACGTTCATTTCCTCTCCTTCTAAGGCTTGGATTCTCCCTTAGCACTTACAGGAAAAGAAAATTAGAAAACAAAATAAGTTGAATTTCTCCTATAAGCTAAAATCAACTTATGCACCTAGGTAGAAGTTGATTTTAGCTTATGGAAGAAGCTTAAATCATTTTACCTTCTTATGTTCTTCTATAAGTACTACGAAGAAGTTTTCGATTAGGACCTAAGCAATTTTTAATTTCAGCATTACCCATCATTTCTTCTCTTTCTAAGATTTCTTTTTTACCTGAAAGTCTATAGTTTTCCCCCTAATTTTCTCAGTAACGAGACTTGTCAGGGAAAAGGGAACAAAGTTGAAAGTAAAAATTACCGAGAGTTTCATATGGGGATTTTTGTTCAGCCCAGTTTGTTGCCTTGGCCACGGTTCTCCTCTGGTTCACGCGAAAGCAGGGATTGGAACCCCGGGAACCGATTGTAGAATACAGAAACGGCGATGGCAAACGGGGCTTGCAATTAGGGTTTCGAAAGGAAACCCTAGAACGAAATTGGTGTCGGCAACTAATGAAAGAGAACACCGTCTGAGGTCTACATAGGGTTCTCAGATTGCTCATAGTTTCCCTCCGGATTTTGAAGCCCTTCACTTCACTCGACGCCAATTCAAGTTACTACAAGTACGAAACCCTTCCTTGTTGGTTGTTGTGGAAGGCGTGAACGGAGAGAAGAGGTTCTGGGCCCCTCAACGATAACTAACACCATGAATCTGACAGAATCATTAAATTTTTGCAATTTTTTCTGAATTTTATTGCTCAAAGAGGAAATTCTATCATTTTTTGATGAATAAGAGCCGGGAATCTTTTCATCCCGCGAAATATGTGGACGGTCTGGCTTCTTTTCCTGTGTCATGAATCATGACACTGATTGGTGTTTACGTTATGCTCTTGTCCATCTCCCAAAATAACTATTTTCTTATAAGCAAAAATAAATAATTTAAATCATCTCAATTTTTTTTAAAAAAAACAATATATATATATATATAAAAGAATTCCCATTGAGAATTTTTAAGTTCTTGCCTTCATGAATTAAGTTTTGCAAAGCATTAGTCTACTGTCTCTGTACATCTAATTAAATGTTTACAGTTAATTATTCATAAGAGAATTAGACAGGAGAAAATTGGAAAAAAAAATCATGTATCCAATTAAAAGAAGAAGAAAAACAGAGACTAATTGAAACTTTGGTAAAAATACGGAAACTCACATATGAATTAAATAAATAATAATAAAAATCATAGAAATTTAATAAGTATAACTACCTTGAGAACTTAAAATTAGATGCAAAGTGTAAATATTTTACAGTATGTATAGACTACTTTCTCTTTTCAATTTACATTGTTTTTGTCAAATCAACCAATAACTTATAACATGAAATTTCCGCTACATGTTTCTCCTTTTGTGAGCATAGACAAATTTATTTTTAAATTATGATTTTGTTTCCTCTCTTTTCAATGACAATATACACAAGTAACCGATTCAAAGTAAAGTAAAATAATGGACACTTTTTCCCCCCAAAGATACTAGAAAGTTTTTCATAATATATAATATAGTACTAATTACTAAAGATGATACACTGTTTATGTACAAGCACACTCTCAAGAGCAGCAAATCACATAATTTTGCTTCATGCTGATGCTAGTACACGGCATTAACTCGTATTCATACTAATAATATATTCATATCCAGAATCGAGTAACTGTTTTGTAAAGCAGGGAACAGATCATTCAGTTGAAGAAGTTCAAGCAGAAGCAGGTAGGTTTCTTCCTCTAAGGGGCAATATTAGGTGATTTGTGGAGTCTTGAGGAGCCTAAGTTAGAGAGGCTATGCAAGGTCACATGGACGAGCAGACCAAAGAGAGCAAAGAGTGCGAAGACGATGAAAGTATTCCCCGAGAGCCAACAAGCCGCGAGCAGCTTGGTGAGTTGAAAGGATGCGTGACATGTGAAGCAGAGTTTGTTGCCTAAGGTGATCTGCCTGTGGACAAGAGAAAATGCATTTCACTTGATAACAATGTTGTTACAAATGAGCAAATATTGCATTTTTGCAAGTACAGTAATCTAGCATGATATGATGAAACCACTTGGTGTTGCTGTGGTGCTCGGGTGGAAATTTGAGTGAAAATCAACTTAAAGTTGTGGTAACAAAATCTAATGTGCCAAAATAAATCGAGAATGTAATAATGAATATGGATGATAAAAAAAGCAATTTGCTCAGAATATATAGTGACATCCTTATAATGAGGATTGGTCTAGTTAAAGTTTAAAAGGATTTCAGTATTTGAGGTAAGTAGGTAGCTCTAGGCTATTCCTATTTGAATTAACTAATGGGCAAATTTTAGATATAATTCTTTCAGTGTTTTTGGTGGTGCTGTCCTATCAAAATTAGAGTTTTTCTTCAATATCATACTAAAACTTTTATTATATGGATTACCAAAGTAAAACTCTAAGATTGGAGAACAGTACTGAATGTACTAACAGAACTGCTTCTAAGTTTTATTCCTAATTAATTTGTTTCTCAAATGAGGATATATTAGTCTATACTATCTTCAGAAGAATTATAAAAACACAAAAGGCATGCAGTTCTATTGTAATTTGCCAAAAACTATTCTTGACTGAGGAGTTATAAAGTTGGTTTGGTGGTTGAAGGGAGAAGGGGAGGTTCGTGTGTTTGAATATCTCTCACTAACAAAAATTAATATACTAACAATTAACATTGCCTGATAAAAAAATAAAAATCTTAGACTGTAAACTACACAGTATGCCCCAAGTTTCTCTTATTCTAAATGGGAATAAGACCAAATCCAGAATCCCAAATATCTGATGTTATGTTACCTGGTTTACAAAACCTTCTAGTGCCTCAAATTTTTCCATAGCAAGAGTCATCTGAAGTCCGAAGTTTCCTACAGCCAGTGAATCAACTGCCATGTCGTGGACCAAACTCTGCTGAAGTTTTTCCAATCCTTGTGAAAGAGCATCTTCAGCTTGTTGAGACGATTGGCGGAGGTTGTTAATACTAACAATTTGTTGATCAGTCAAAGGCTCAAGTTGTGGCTCGATGATCTGTAAGAAAAGGTCAAGTGATAGGTTTTATTTTATAGTTATTATGTAAAATGTACCATGACATGGTGCCAGCCTTGTCACGAAGCAATTCAAGCAACAAATCCTGATGAAAACACTATTTATTGTGCAAAAACATTAGATAGAAATTTTTATTCTAAACATCATATAGTGAAAACATACCGACTGTTATGAAATTTTAACTGAAATTCAAAAGATAGCAACTTGAGAAAATTGAAAATTAATATAGAACTCTCATTCTTTGACAATCAGTGAAGAGAAAGTGTAATCAAGTATCAGAATCAGATTTAATCTATGGTATGTACGTTTAGAAGCTGCGATGGACGGGAGCCTCCAATCCAAAGGAAAATGCGCTCCACTGATGCTTTCCACACACCAGAGAGTAAATAGAGGACATCAGCCTTTGCAGCATCTGCTTTCTTTCTGAAAAGATTTGAGTAATGGCTTAAGACACTCTGAACCACTACATTCAGCTGTACATCAGGTGCTTGCGCTTGAAATGCATGTCTAAGTTCTTCGTTACGCCTTTGTTGCTCTTCAGCCCATTGTCCATATTCAATTTCAAAAGCAACAATCCCTGATTCATATAACAGAAGAACTACTTAGAAGAATGTAACAAGCTATAAGCTCAATGCTTCTTACGCAAAGATACTAGAGTGGCACAAAAATGAACATCTAAACAAACATTGATCATTATGATACCATGTTGTCATTAAATTGTTCGTCATGAAACTAAACAGTGTGACTAAACATTCTCCTATTTGAAGAAGGGAAAAAACAGTTGCTACAATCTATGACAGAATACATATTGCAATATTGGGTGCAGGGATTTTTAATTAGCAATTGAAGAAACAAAGTTGTAAATAATCTGTTGCGTAGAAATGTAGACATATATAAATCAACATATTCTGTCACTTAGAAAAGGAAAAGCATAAGGGAAAAAAAGGAACTAATGAAGGCGAATTATGCACACAAAATCAAAAGGGACTTGCAAGGGAGGATATTGACAATATCTTGATCTAAGACATAAAATTTAAGAAAATCATAATTCCATAAGAGGGTAGGCTGAGGAATCACAAAGCATTATCATCTTCGGGATCTTCAACTCTCTGATTCACTAAAGGGCTAGGAAGAAATGAAACACCTTTTCTTTCAATGGAGGTCTAAAACTTTAGTTAATCAAGCATGTCATTCAGTAAAATAGAAAAGAAATTTTCATTGATTAATTGATGTATTTTCTATTAAACCAGTGAGACCTGTCAGCTGGATCGAAAAGCAATTCGACACAGTTAAATGAAATGTAGATTCGTTATAAGGGTGATCACACACAGATGCCTGATATATTGGTCACTGCATAGTGCATAATACAAGAGAAATATGCATTTACATCACATATAGAAACATAAAAGGAAAAAATAAAACATAGTTCAAGTTTTTCAATTTCACGGAGAGAATAACAAATAAGTGATATATCTAAATTAACAGAAGAATAACGCATCTTAAGAAAGATTAAAACTAAAAAAAGAATCACAAACCTGGATTTATTGTTTCTGATGTTGATCCTATATAGCTGGCATCTAATGCAGTGCCCATATACAGACCCTGCAAGTAGATATTTTGGTATATACTTAAACATGACAGAAGAAGGAATATACATCAAAAGTTCAAAATAAAATGCAAAATTAAAGGTGATAGTTTCTGAGTTTTGGTTCACCTGCTTTCTTGCTTTCCCAATTTCCAGCTCCAGTTGCACGAGCTTCAAACGGCTTGATTCTAACTGTTTAACGTAAGCCTATGTATAACAAAAGTACAAATCAGATGACAGATACTGACTACCTTCTTGTAAGTTGTAAGTTCACTTGTCCTACCTTTTTCCGCAGCCTACTTTTCCGAGCAGCATCTCGATTCTGAGCTAGGCGTCTTAGCATCTACACATGAAGATTTTGCAGCCATAATGTCAGAGACACAGACAAATATACAACAACAAAATCATTCATATTTGAGAGAAATCTTCAATGTCACCGACAAAAGGTCACACTTCATTGTTCAGACTTCTTAATACTAACAATAATATACAAGGAATCAAGAGATAAGAACACATTTCAATAGCTATATATGCATAGAAGAGATATGTCCTGAAGAAATTTCATCACCTTGTTAACATCTTTATTTGTAGCGTCTTGATCGGCTCCAGAACCAGAAGGCTCTCTCGATTCCTGAGGAATATCCTCAGACTGGAGAATTCAAATTCAAAAAATACTGTTATAGGACTTGTAGTGTAGTTTCCACATAAAAATGAAGTTGACCCAACAAAAAAAAAATAGAAATCACACTTTCTCACCTTGTTCTCCACACTAGTACTGCCAACCATTAACATTGGGGAAGCAATTGAATTCAGACCACCATCAACTTTAAAGTTGTTCCCCCACAGGCTAACTTGCTGAAATGGCTCGTATATGTCCATTTTCATTTATCTCTTGCAACGCCAAATGATGAAAGAAGAGTTTTCTACATAATAATAATATCAAAAAACAAAAGATTAATTTGATGCCACTTATCAGTCCTAATTTGGATTCCAATAGCTCAAAAAGTTCAAATACCACCTCTCCTAGAAAATTATTAGGTGATCCAGAACCACCGCCTATCCATATTCTTAACCAATGTTTATTATATAGTACATACTTAAATTTTACAACTTAGGAGAAAGAACTTGATTACGTGCTATGTGAAGATTAGTCGAGACCATGATGGTCTAGGACTATCCCCTCGGCCTAAAAAACTAAAGAAAAGGAATGAAGGTGATAAATAGACTAATGGTATCAGCTGTTTGCAGCAACATATACTGCATAGATGTTCTTATCTACAGGACGAATTGTAAAGCCTCCTTTGCAGGAATGGCGCTAAAATCTTGCAAGTAAAAATAAAGCTCTCAACGTCCAACCAGATTCACACTAGAGTATCTGTTCCAGCAGGCCAAAATAGAAAATGATCAACAGAAACAAAACAACCACATAAAAAGGAAATAGAAAATAAAGTTTAACTCAAATAATGAAAACCCTCATATTCATTCAGTCAAAGCAAATTCAACGTCATGCATGACTTGAAAAATTTTCTAGACTAAACAGAAATCAGCCAAAGTACTACCAAACGAAACACCGGATACAGCTGCTGATGGAAGAACACTGGCCAATAGGTAGCTAGCTTTGATAGAATCTGTAACTTGGAATTTTGTTAGTCCACGAGAGTCCCTGTTGATGCTCATAAGAATTGAATGTAGTAGTTATATATACATTTGAAAACTCACTAGCTAAGTTGTCTGAATAATATCATTATTCTTCTTCTCCGGCATGCAAACAAATTATAAAAGCAATGTTGGGCCAAAGATAACAAAATGAAATTTAAAAGCTACAGTAAATAAAACTAATCACAACTTTTACTTTTTTCTTGTTTGTTTAGGAAAAACTCTTTGAACCGTCAACTTGCTTACTTCGTTACGTTCCCACTCAAAGTCTCCAACACAAATAGTGAGTGCGACGACATCATTAAAAAAATCAGTATAATACCATTACCTATGAAGTCCCGATGCTTTCCCATACGTATCTAAGAAGTATCTAATTTTTTATTTTTTATTTTTTAAGAAAAATGTAGGACATGGCCTAATACGGCTTAAGATGATTATACACAGCTCCAATGCGGCTCAAGTTGTTTCCGATATGACTCCGATACGGCTTCAACCACTTTTGAATTTTTTTTATAAAAAATTATTGTTTTAACTCTAGGATTTTTAACATAAAAAAGAAGAAGATCAAAACATACATAAAACACTAACTCTTTTTCTCTTCTCAAAACATAAACAAAAACACAACATATCCTTCCCTCTTCTCCAGACTCGAAGCATGGAACTCCGGTCCTTTTCGGCAGTTCTGAACATTCTTTTGATGAGGGAGTTTATTTTTTGAGCAAGTCTTTGCAATGTTTGCTAAAACAAAATTTGTATATTTAATAGCACTCAAGAGCATTTTGCATAATTGCATTTTAACAGCAGCACTATTGCATAATTATTAATGCGATCAACTTTCTGCTCAAGAGTCATTACAATCCAAAGTTCCATGGTTTGAGATGTCTTATATTGACTTTGCTTGATATTTGAGATATTTTTGCAATAACTCTCTCTTTAGACATGATTGAGTAAATTGGAGGAACAATAAAGATACTTAACAAATCATCAAATGCATGGATCAACCAACATAGTTTAGCTTAATTGGAGGTCTTAGATTCGAGTCATTGTATATAATTGTATTAAATACTTAAAAGGAAGAGCTTTGCCATCCACTAGTCCTACCTGGCTCGAATGTGATTGCCTCCAATAAATAATACATGTGGTCTAGAACAAAAAAAATACTTGACGACACTTCACTCTCAGTCTATCAATGAGAGTTTGTATACAAGGGTGCCTTAAGATGAGGAGAGGTAAATGATGTAAGGATCAAGGCCTTTGTAGAAATTTTTACCTGTTTTAAAATAATATGCTATTAGTTTACTCCTACTCGTAAAGTATGCCTCTTATTCTATGATGAATCGAATTTTTCTTGTAATTAAGTTCATTACTTATGCTAGATTTTGGCCCATATTTACTAGACGATCTTGGACATCAAGATAATTTTTGGATCTTTGTTCCTGTAACTAGAGTATCACTTAAGGTTTATGAGACCTAATCCAAGAGCATTCAATTGAGACTAATGTATTTTGTCTTTTTTAGCTTTGTTCTAGCAATTCTTATAGACACAACCTCCTCTTAAGCTTTGTAACGGTTGTCTTTGCTTTTTACTCCCCATTAGTCGTTATTATGGGTGCCTTATAACAATTTTTGGACGATTATTATAGCTTTTGATGGGGTTATAAGAATGGTTTATCGTTATCTGTAAGGATCCGATTAGGAATTGATCGACAAATGCTATGCTATGTGAGACAAGTCTTGGACCGAGCAATGGACGACTGATGTAGTACACAATCTTCGAGTCTCGAGTGCGTAAGCACAAAAGAGACTTGAAGTCATTGACAGATCAACTGTTACAGTACACAATCCTCTAGCGACGAGTGCCTAAGCATGAAGAGGCTTGAAGCCGTGGGTTAGTCGACAGACGATTGGTGCGATACACAGTTCTCCAGCCTTGAGTGCCTAAGCATGAAGAGACTTGAAGTCATGGGCCAGTCGACAGGCGACGGGTACGATACACACTCCTCCAACCTTGAGTGCCTAAACATAAAGAGATTTGAAGTCATTGACCAAATGACGGATAACCAATATGATACAAACCTATTAAATTTAATCCATAACATGCTATATTATAACCTAAACGGCAAATTCTTAGATTAATGATTTGTAAAGATCTTTAAATAATAAAACTTCGTCCTTAACTTTTTGTATGTATATAATATATAAAGTAGTAGACTAAAGCAAAATGCCGACGGGTGTTAGGTCAATTGGTTAACTTTCCTCTCATGACATGTATGTACATGTATAAGGTTTGAATCCAAAAATTCTTTCAGTATAGTAATTTGTACGTTATCTAATTATAAATATGGCATGTCCCTTCACTCTGAACTAATTAATTAAGATGGAACATATCGATAAATTTATATATATATCCTCTTAATCTGATTTTCATTCCTAATCATATTTATCCTCTAACTAGGAGAAGGAAAAACCAATGAAACTTATCTTGTTTGTCTCCCCAAAAGAAGTTCTAGTAATCTAGTTATAGCTAATAGGTTGTTTAACAAAAAAAAGTATGCATGTATCAGACACATTACACCTCAACCTTGGTAATAATGAAGTCCTATATAAATATAATAACCAAGTTGATCATGCTAATTGATCAACTCGTATATTCGTTCAAGGTTGCCCCTTCCAACCTCATAGGGAAAGGTATGACACTACATTAAACGACATCCACATCCACATATGCTTTTATAAAGGAGAAAAGATAAACGACGATTTTCCAAAAGTAAGCAGTTTCCTTCTTCTTCCCTTTTTTGTCCTTACTTTTCTCCCTTTTCCATCACCAAAAAAAAAGTGATTATAGTGTGTTCAACTTTAACCAATAATTTCCCTTGGCTTCAACCATGATATCAATTATCAAGCCCGTATTTCATCGGCATTTTATGTGGATTTACATAATTTTTTTCTGCTAGCTAGCCTACCCACCTTTTATTATTTATTTTTGATATTGCTTACCCACCTTTTATTATTCTCTGCTACCAAAAGCCCTGCATGCATAGACAACCACCACGAAGAACAAAAAGTTTGAATTTGTGACCCCTCCCTCTCACGTAGCCTTAATGAGCATGTTAATTTTAGAGTTTTGTTTTCATCAACTACACTGAATTTCACACTAACATATACTTTACTCCTTCCGATCTCGAATAAAAACAAAAAACATCTCATGTTTGCTGGGCTCTAATATTAACAAATATTGTCTAATTTCACTTTATTTAATTATATCATTTATAAAATATCCTTATTGAGGTTAACAGAGTTGCATGTAGTAACAAACAGATGCATAGACACATAAATAAAGTACGTGTGTACAAACTTTCTAGACAAATCCAAGTGTATATATAATATTGTACGATGTGTAAACAGCTGACAGAAGGAAAAGGAAGGATTGCATGCATCAAACACTCTTTATAAAAAAAGTAATATAACTTATTTTCAAGTGGTACTGCATGATACCTGGTCATGTGCTAACCGGATTTATGGTGTAAAGTGAACAGTATACTAGTATTAATTTAGAGAACAGTAAAGTATATAATTATATAATTTTTTATGGAAAAAATTAAGTGTATCACAGTTCGGTAGTGGGTTAATATGTAAATGCTAATATTTAAAAAATTATAACTCTTTAATTTTATCATCAATATAATATGGTTACAAATTTGTAAGTTAATTTCTTAATGCATGTCCTTGCCAATTAATGCTAATTAATCTTTTATGGTCACAGAAGCACTTTAAAATTTTCTCCACTATGAGAAGGCAATGTAGTTTGTGGGTCGCTCAAGTTACTTGGCCAATGTATTTAGGAACACAATAATTTCTTTGTGACGAAGCTAAACCTGATATGACTAAATAACTAAATCGTAAACGCATGCTAATATATGACAAAGTCCATACTGTACTCCAAAGTATCTATTAGCTTTAAAACTTGAAAGAAAAGAAGTCAACGTCCCCTTCACAGCGGTTGTGTGTCATACTGTCATTGTTCATCCCCCACTCTTTTTTTCTTTTCTTTTTTCAATTTCTTATAAGATTTTTATTTTAAAAATATATTAATTTCTTTTTTAAGAATTTTTCAAAAGCAACGAAATAAGTAAAAACAATAATGGCAACGTTTCCTCCTTTCCTTTTTTTTCTTAAATAATTAAAATCAATAAAAGAAGAAAAAAACTATTCTGGTTTATTAAAAACTTAAATATAAAATTTACCTAGTAAATAAAAATTGAAAATCTTTTTTTAAATTAGGTTATAATTTTTTTAACACACACACTCTCTCTCTCTCTCTCACACACACACACACAAAAGCTTTCTTCAATTTGATTTTCTTAAAAGTTTTTACATTAAAAATAATAATGTCAATATTCTAAGTTCAAATAAACTAGAAATTAATAAAATCATTTGAAAAAATAAAAAATATTTATAATAGGTGAATATTGAAAAATATTTTATTTTCAAATTAGGTGGTAAACATAAACAAATTAAAATAATAATGTCATTTTTACCCTGTATTTAAAGTATTGTATTTTTTAAAATGACTTAATATATTTTTATTGCTGAAACTATGCTGTTTTTTTATTAATCCATCTTTATTATTTTTAGCCCTTATAAAAGTTTTTCGGTGAGATACTACTAAAAGCATATTATTTTTATTAAATAAATGGATTTAAAACAAAAAAAAAGACTATTTTCGAAAGACATATTTTATACTAAAATATATTAAAATAACTAAAAAATTTATAATATTATTTTTTTATATTCAATACCAATATACATATATTAAGAAACAAAATATGCCAAAAAATGTTATCAAACTTTAAAGAAATAAAATTCAATAACTCGTTTTTTTGGGCAATATATCCGTCCATAGTTCGAGAATACAAAAATATAAACTATAGATATCTTTTATAGAAAATAAGAATAATAATAATTGAGTGAAGTAAAATTATTATAGACAACTAAAAAAATTCAATATAATTACAAACTAAAAACTACTATCATTTTATTAATTGATGCTCTTGGTAATATCAAATCCTTTGTTTGAATCATATATGACTGTGCAAACGGAAAGATCTATGTTCAGATTTTATGGATAGGGAACATGAACATATGATAGCTAGGGAACTTGGTAGGTCGTTCTGCGGAACTTTTACTTTGCTATTGCACTTTATTTAATCCATTTCTTCTCTCGACGAGTGGCATTTTCCTTTTCTTACTATCCCCACTTACTGAGGTGTCTCTCCATTACTTTAAAAGAATCTCAAAATTGGGATAACTTAAAAAATAAGTAAATGTAGTTTCCTAAACCTTGGTAAAAAGACAAACGTTGCTTGGAACACTCATTGATTAAGAAATTCTTTTAGTGGGTAAAAAAATAATTTATAATATTATCATAAAAAATATATTATCAGTTATCATAACATATTTAATATCATGAAAAAATCTAAAATATTTATATTTTATAAATTATAATTATCTTTTATATATTTTTATACTTTGAAAATATTTTATAATTTTTATTGCCGGTACTATAAAAATTAAAGGGATAAAAAAATAAAATTAGTATCAATTTATTCTTTTTTATTTCTTATATTTTTTATATTTATTTTAAAATAATTCATCTTATGGGAATAATATCTATCTTTATGGGAATAATTTTTTATTATTATGTGAATGGAAATCAATTAAAAAAATATTGTGAGGGCAATTGTGCTCGCATCCTATGACCTGGATCGCTTGGGGTTTTTGACCAAATTGATATAAAAATAAAAATATTTAATTAAAACGCTAATAAAAACACATATTGGGTTGCAATGGTTTGAACACGTGTGTTCTGTAGCTAACATATGTGTCACACGTACGTATACATATGGTAATAAAAAATATGCAAAACGTGCATGTGTTGCAAAGAAAAAGGTGCGTAAGGCATGTACTATTATTAGTATTGTCAGTTTGTCACAAATTCACATGGCGCAACAGTAGGGGAGGTTGTGCATTGTGTATCATCGAATAAAACACAACATTAATAAGATCTTGTTGTAGTTAAATGAATTAATTACAAAAGTTCACACCAAGTTGATCTTAACCTAACCCTATAGAAATTTGCCAAAAACCAAAGCTTGAACACTCAGGGCAAAAAGGGTCGTCTGGCGGCCAACACAACTTGTCGAGTGAGTGCGTGCAATTTTGTTCTTGATTTTTCATCCGCCATGCTCCCTACATGATTGACTTCAAAATTGATGTCTTTGTGAACGTTATAGATAATTTTATCCTTAAAAAATTACATGTCTTTCATGTCATTTAGATGTCTACAACAAGAGATATAGTTAAAACATTGCACCTATGTCAGTGTTGTTAGGACAACACGTCCACTTCAACTTAAAATCCAATTTTTTCTATGATATACTTTGAATATGATAAGACAATCTTATGTTTAAGCTTTCTATAGAAACCAAAATCACCTCAGTCACATTCTTAGAATCTGATTTTTGACCTAAATAAAAAGGAAATGGTGAAGCTCGAGTTCGAAATTTGAAGCATTTCACACTGCTAATTTTTTCTACATTAAAAATCTAAGACAATTAGTGTATTTATGCACCTTTTTTTTCCGTTTAAACCATCAAAACATGAATTACAAGAAAATGTATACATGTGACTTATTTTCTCACAGTATTTACCAAGTTCATACATTTAAACATATTCAAATGACCATATTAATAAAATTTGGTTGAATTTGAATAAATCTAATTTCTGGAAATATAACACAAATTACATAATTCTGGCTTCACGTATTTGGAATGGGGGTTTTACACCTCTCTCGTATCCTCAACTCCATCTGCGCCTTCTTCCTTGCACTAGAGTCGCTGACGGTGGTGTTGGATAGTGCTGGTGGTGTTTGCGTGTAGCGGTGGTGCTGGGTGGTTAGGTTTAGGTGGGGCGCCGTGGTGCTGGGTGGCTGGGTATTTTTGTCTTTTTTGGAGGTGCAGAAAGCAAAAAGAGGTTGCATTAATCAATTACCCATTTATCATTGTTGATATTCAATTTTGTTTTTTCCAAAAACCAACCCAATTAGCGATCATCACTCTCACAAAGTAGAAGCAAAGTATTTTTAGCTACAAGTCTCTTGCCAAAACTTGAACTACGAGGTATCAGTTCAGCCATGTTTTCGGCAAAATTCGATTATAAAAGCACCCGTATGGTCCAGTCTCTTGTTTGCATATCCAAGTATGCTAAAAACAAACGGCCAATTTCAGTGAGGATTCGAGAAGTCGTGGATTTGAGTTCTCAACTTGTGTTATGAAATATACACTCCTTATTTAATTTAAAAGAAAATGGTGTATGTATTAGTTAGAGAATTTTTAGATAGCCCACTAATGACAAATCATAATCTGTCATGTATCTTCATCAAAAAAATAATGTGTAATGTTTTATTGATTTTTTATAATTAATTTAAAAGTTTTTAACATGATAGTAAAAAATATTTCGCACCAATGATACATAAATTTTAAACTCTTAATTTAAATTCAAGCTGATTTGCTGGGAATGAAAGGGAAAAAGTGAAAGAAAATACACTGTGTTTGTATGTGCTTTTTTAATATAATTCTTTTGTCACATTATAATACTTATATAAATGGACTACATTAAGAAAAAACAAGCTCCAGCAAGAAAAATTAAGAAAAAAAAGGCTAATCACTGAAAAAAATACATCTTTGCATCATCATAAAAAAAAGGCTAATCACTGAAAAAAAATACATCTTTGCATCATTATAAAGCTACTTAAATACTTGTTTTTTTTTATAAAAAAAATTAGCATCTTAAGTTTATAAATATATCTTGACTTTGACATGGCTATCAAGAGGGGCGGTTGATTGATTCCAAAATTACAGTCAACTAAGAAAATTATTCATTAAAGCAATATATATAAAGGTCCAAGAGTTATATAAAAAATAAAATAAAAAATTGGTCCAAGAGCCCAATAACCCCACCCCCTGTTTTTTTTTTAAAAAAAACGACTATACTAATTAAGGCGTGTTAGGATTGCTTTTATATTAGTAAGAATTCCAGCATTGCTACCGAGTCTGAGAAACTGTTTAATGCATCCATAGCAAAATTCAAACCTTGGATCAAACTTAGGGCAATTAGCAAGAGTGCAAGATATTATAACACGTGAATGCGACTAAAATCAATCCACCAGCCTACCTACCGAAATTTATGTGTTACAAGAAAAGTACTAACAAATTACACATGGCACCAATACTTATAGTTTTGGGGCATATCATCGTGTTGAAAGTAAAAAATGGTATTATTTTAGTCGAATTTAGTTTGAATTTATCTTCAAAGAAAAAACTGTTGTTCCTTTACACTTGATTTTTTTTTTTTTAAAAATTATTGTGATTCAGTAATTATCAAATTTACTTATCCCCACTTTAAAATAAAATTAATTATTAGGTAGTCTAAGACTATTATATTATTTTTTATTCCGATTAATAATCATGTGATAGGTGAATAATTAAAAATATACTTTATAATTATTTAACAAAAATCAATTATATTATTCATTTAAGAATTTTTTATCAATTCAAAATATTAAACTATCTACGTCTCTCTCATTGGTAAGAATCATGAATATCACATGAAGCATCTAATAATTTCTCTTTTTATGACTGTGCAATTAATTAAAAATAGAGCAGAGGGTGAGGAAAATAAAATGGAGATTCTTTTATGTAGTTTGATTCAAGAGTAAAGACAAAGGAGAGACAAAGTTGATTCCCTTATTTAGTAAATATATTATTATATCTTTATTAGTATTAATAGAGGAAATGAAAGGTAAAATTATTATTTTTAAATAATTTAGTTTATATTAGTCAAAAATTATAAATTATTTTTTCTTTTATTTCAAAATTTCTTATATCGGAAGAGAATTTTTTTTACAATTATTGTATTTTTATCATAACTTATATTAAAAATAATATATTTTTTAAAATTATTTTATTTTAAATACTTTCTATTTTCTTTTTAAAATGCCATAAAATAAAAAAAGTATTCACGTAATACACGTTATTATTGTGAATAACATTCATTTTTATTTTCCAGTTTGATTGATTCATAGGAGATTTCAAGATTCTGAACATTACATTATCCCAAAATTTACGGTGCAAGAAAATGAGGAGGAATTGTTTAATTTTTTATTTTTTTGTTTTCTTTTTCTAGATGATAAAATTGTTATAAATATAAGGTTGAGTGGAAAAATTATGACGAAAATTTCGGGCACAGCCGCCCTGAGGACTTCCCGCTTCTCCCTCTGTCAATTGCGGTTTCATTTCATATTTCGGACCCAAACAGTAACACACTTCACATTTATGATTTATTCAACACAGTCAACGAACCCTTCACAAAACGCATCATCAACCTTGTTTTCCAATTTCCTTCCGATCTGTAACCGTAAGTTCTTTCTCCCTTTTCATTTTCTCATATGCTATATGCGATTCATTCATTGATTCATATATTTGCTTATTATGCTATATGCTTTCGATATTTCATAATTAATTGCTTCTTGGTTGGATTTGGATTGTTAGGGAAGTAGCACTTTTCTTTTAGATTTCCTCATATTTGTCTAATATAGATCAGGAATAAGGTCATCGTGTCTTGCTGCTGTGGGTCTGTTGTGTGATCTGATAATGAGTCCGTTACTTTCACGCTTAATCTTCCTTATTGCAACTTTCTTACTCTTTTAATCTCTGTTGCCGTCTAAAACTAGAATTTTAGTTTTTGTTATTCGTCAAAAGGATGATTTCGGTTGTTTATTTGTCATTGTATTACGCTGCGCCGTAGTTAATTTATATTTATTTGTCTGATTTCCGGTAGGTCTGTTGATTGGATTATAGCGTATCGTATGAACTCTAGCTTGCTTTCGCCATGGAAAATCAACAGTCAGTGGAGACAAATGGAGCAGGTTCTCAAGCTGTTGAGAATCTGCGAGTAGATGATTTGGAACTTGATCAAGATAAACAATCGAAGGAGACAAAGGCTGAGAAAATTGGTCATGAAGATGATAAATTGGATGATATATCAGACCAGATAAATGACGTGGAAGATGCAAGGTCTAATACAGAAGATGAGAGTGGGAATTTGCAATCTGGAACTCAAACTGAAAACTTGGAGACCAAATCTGAAACTAAAGTCAGTACTGACAAGCGAGAGGAGTCCGGTGATAAGATGGGTGCAGGTGGAGATTTGGAGCCTAAAAATCAAGAAACAAATGTAGATGATAATTCTGGACAGACTGACTTGGCTAAAGAAGTGGATGATAGGGAATCAACGCAGATATTTGATAAGTCGGATGAAATTCCTAGCGAGGACCACAATTTGGAGCCTGTATTTGATGGAACAGAAGTTCCAGGGATGGAAGCTAACCGGAGTATGTCGGGCCGTAGCTTGGATGATCAGGATTCTCCAGGTGTGGTTGAGAAGGCTGTGGCTCTCAAGAATTTTGTTAAGGAGAAGAGTGCAGTGGCAGTCTCCACCATGATGCGTCGCCTTTCTGGAAAAAGAGATGAAGGTACCGAGGATAATGCTGATGATGAAGGTAAGGATGTTTCAGACATCCCAAAAGTCGGTGAAACCAAAGTGGTGTCTGACAAGGCAGTGGAGAGATTTGACTGGAATCCCTTACATTACATCAAGAAGTCATCTGATGTTGGTGTGGAAAACAAAACTGAGCAGGGGGACTCAATAGCCATGAAAGGAAGGATTATACTGTACACAAAACTAGGGTGCCAAGAATCTAAAGCGATTAGGCTATTTTTGCGTACAAAAAGGCTTAGATATGCCGAAATCAACATAGATGTGTTCCCCGGTAGAAAGATGGAGCTGGAAAAGATTTCTGGATCTGCTTCTGTACCAAAGGTTTTTTTCAATGAAATACTAATTGGAGGCTGGAATGAGCTAAAAAACCTGGATGAGTCTGGTAAGCTTGATGAGAAGGTTGACTTTCTTATTAGTGAAGCACCATTATTTGAAGCCCCATCACCACCTCTCTCTGGAGAGGATGATGTGTCCAGTAGTGGACCACTTGATGAATTGGCAATTATTGTCCGCAAAATGAAAGAATCTATTGCTGTGAAGGATCGGCTGTACAAAATGCGCAGGTTCACTAACTCTTTTCTTGGCTCAGAAGCTATCAACTTCTTATCAGAAGATCAATATTTGGAAAGGCCAGAGGTAAGCTTTGTCTTAAGCCTCAAGCGTGATACAATACCCATCTATGACTACTTATATCGTATGTAGTCATTTATTGCATCGAATTTGATCTTGCTATATTTTCAATAACATGTTCAAACAAACCATTCACCAAATATCCCATAGATTCATTTATTTCAATTTCTTGCTTCATAATGTCATGGTTATCTTTCTAACTGATGTCTGGTGTTATAGGCTGTTGAGTTTGCACAAAAGCTTGCTGACAAACTTTTCTTTCAAAATGTTCTTGAGTGAGTCCAAGTACTCTATTTGTTGTTTCCATTTTCCATTGTTTTAATTATGCTTTGTTAGTTGTTACAGATTTGATAATCCTTCCCCGTTTTCAATGATTTTTGTTTGCTTTAGTGAGGATATATTTGAGGATGGAAATCACTTGTATCGGTTTTTGGATGATGACCCAACTGTGGTATCCCAATGTCACAACATTACTAGGGGCATAATTACCTTGAAGCCCAAGCCTTTAGCAGAAATTGCATCAAGATTGAGGTTTCTGTCTCGTGCTATGTTTGAAGCCTATGTTTATGAAGATGGACGTCGTATTGATTATACAAGTATACATGGAAGTGAGGAGTTCGCAAGGTTGCTTTAACTTATCTGTCTTTTGCCTTGCGTTAGAACTTACACTTGCCGTGCAATATTGATAATACATTCAGTTATTTCTAGAATTTCTTTACTTATACAATTTATCGTTTTAGGTATCTGAGAATAGTTGAAGAGCTCCAAAGAGTGGAAATATCGGATTCGTCTAGAGAAGAGAAGCTTGCGTTCTTTATTAATCTTTATAATATGATGGCCATCCATGCAATCTTAGTATTGGGCCATCCAGATGGAGCACTGGAAAGAAGGAAATTATTTGGAGAGTTCAAATATGTTATTGGTGGGTCCACCTACTCACTTTCAGCTATTCAAAATGGCATATTGAGGGGAAACCAACGACCACCATATAACCTTAAGAAGCCATTTGGTGCAAAAGATAAACGGTTGACGGTAAGCTATTAATTCTTACATTAGTTACTGCTAGCAATTTAAATACTTTTTTTGCTATTAATAAATTAAATGTCAGTAATACTTTTAAATTATTGTGCTGTTTGGTACATCTGCTTTCACCGTGAAATGACTTGAATAGCATGGTTACTTTGGTGCTCAAATTTGTCAGGTGGCACTTCCTTACCCTGAGCCTCTTATTCATTTTGCTTTGGTATATGGTACCCGATCTGGGCCTGCACTTTGGTGCTACTCTCCTGGAAATATTGATGAAGAGTTATCGGCTGCAGCCTGTAATTTTCTGAGAAATGGAGGCATTGCAGTTGATTTGACTGCAAAGACTGTAAATGCTAGTAAGATCCTAAAATGGTAAGTTCTTTCTACGGAGGATTCTGAATATAATTGATGTGATTTTTGGTAATTTTAAGCAGAGACAACTCATCAAATACTTCATATATATATGTTGAGAAACCAATCCTTTCAAATTATATATGTAGCTGAATGGTTCAAACAAAAAGTATTTAAAACTTTAATTTTGTATGTTTGACTGGCGGCTAATGTCACTTGAACTTATAAATACGTGAAGGGTCATGCAGAAATGCAAATGAAAAATATATTGTTGAAAATCCAATTTAATGTTTAATACAATATTGTTTTGTATGTTAAACTTAAATATGTTCACACGTTTACTATTATCAATGAAAAAATGACATAGAACTGCTAAAATTAGTGTTTTATTTTGGTGATATTCAAATCTGATTATAGTTATTTTTCCTTGTTCATTCTCAGGTATAGTATAGATTTTGGCAAGAACGAGGTAGAGGTGATAAAGCATGTTTCAAACTACTTAGATTCAGCTGACTCAGAAGTATTGTTGGACCTACTTGCTACTTCCGAGTTGAAGGTGACATATCAGCCTTATGACTGGGGCTTGAACTGCTAGCATGGGCTACCAAAGTTCTGTAAATATGTCACCTAGATTGCTGATTTTCTGTTATACAGATTACCACCAAAGTAATCAATGTCTCATGTTAACTTTTCTGCCCATTTCACTTGCCTATATAGAATGGTACTCGAGGAAGACAAAAATAGGACTGAGGAAAATATTTCTCTTATTTCCTGAATTCCTGTTCTATATGTGCCGTCTTTCTACATCTTTTGCTCTTTACTCTTTGGTGCAACTTATGATGATCCGTTACATTTACTCTGCTTGAAGAGCTTGAACTTGTAATGCCTTTCTCAGCCTATTAAAGAACCGGTTATAAGCATTGGTCCTTGGGAATTTTGACTGGATTTTGTGTAATGAAAAGACCTATCAAAGTATTAATGAACTCCAAAAAATGGGGAAAAAATGAATTGTCGGATTGGAGATGTTCTTATGAGTTGATTGTATTAGATTTGAGAAAAATGTCTATTCTTAAACTTTATTATTCATTTATATAGCCTTTTTATATCTAAGGAAAGAAAAAATAGGTAAGAGAAATATAGTGAAAATAAATAATTGGTTTAAGTAGAAAAAAACAAGAAAAAAATAATTTGACAAATGACAATAGGTGAGAGAAATAGAGTAAAAATAACTAGTGTGTCTCTCACTTTTCTATTTGTCTACTCACTTCTCTTCTACTAAACATACTTGTCTTATTTGTAATCTATTTCTTTCCTCTCCATGTTATTTCTCCTTCACCAAACAAAGGGTTAAGGGTTTCAAAGGAGTGAAATTACAAGGGGGTGTCTATTGAAAAAAGTCTGAAAACAGGCAATAATTAACCAAGAACAGAAGTGGCATACCAGAGTTCTTTCTCCTTATCTTTACAACAATAAAAAATGTACTTCCCATTTACTCCTTATCTTTAAAGTGGAATGAAGAACTCAACCAATGAAATTATTGTCGTTAGTTATAAGTGGGAATTAGTGTGAAAACATCCAAAGGTGGGCACTCTGCCTCCATCAACGTCAAAATGTGAAACAAGCAAAGGTGGGAAATCTATCCCATCCAAAGTCGTTCACAGAAATACGTTATCTACTGAGCAACTGAGATCGAGTACCTTCAAGCACAAAAGCAGGGGAAAACAATTTCCAAAACGGTGCGGACCCTTTAAAATGGTCAAATTTTGCATGTTACATATTTGGCTAGCAGAAGCCATTGCAGCAAAAGCATTGCAGAATCACGAGTTCATGACTGATAACAAAACCTGGCTGCTTTATAGGCAACATTATTGGGTGTATTCTATTAGGATTTTAAAACACTATTTTGATATAAAAAAAATCATGTGAATTTTAAAAGATTTTGTAAAAATATAATTGACTTTTTAAGATTTTTTTAAAAGATTTTTACAATTAGGATTTTGTAGTACAGATTTTAATGAATTTACAAAATATGAATTCATAAGATTTGAAATGGCATTGTGGATTTTTAAGATTTTAAAAGAGTCTGTAAAATTTTTAAGAATATTCAAAATTATTGATAAATATCCGTAAATTTTGTCCACCTAACATTTTAAACAAAACTCATCTTGTATAAAGAATCATAAACCTATTACATAAAAATCAATTTCTTCTATCATATTTACAAACACGGTATGTTCATTATCTTTCAATCAACAATCATGCTAATTTTATAAAAATTATATACCATAATGTATGTCAATAATATGGATACTTATAATCATTTTCACAATAACCATCTCATCAAACAAAAAAACATGCTCAACAATTATTTCAAACCTCATTTATATTTTTATATGTATTTATACATAGTCAATTTCTCGCGTTCTTTAAAAAAGTATATTTTTCGTGTTCATATATATTCGCGTTCATTCATATGTATAAGTACGCAGTTAAGGCGTCCCCCAAATTCAAAGAATTGGAAAAATCTCTCATATCACACATTTCAGGACATATTGATCATTGATCGAAAGAGTAAAAAAATTATAAATGTCTATCACATTCAACGAAGGGATAGGGGACTATGTGTGATAGAAAAAAAATATGTCAATTTGTAGGAAAAGAAAGAAAGAAAATCTCATAAAATCTCAAGAGTTTGGTTGAGATTGTTGAATGTGTATTTTCTAATAAAAAGTCTATTAAAATCCATCCTAAGAAAGAATCCATCAAAAATTGTATACTTTTGAATAGCAAAAGACTTGTTTTAAGTTGTAAAAAATCTTAATTGAATACCAATGGACTTTATTGAATTTCTTAAAAATTCTAATAGTCTTGATTAAAGAGATGTATTGGATTAGGATTTGAAAAGACTATTTTAGCATAAAAATTTCTTGTGAATTTTAAAGATTATGTAAAAATATTATGACTTATCAGATTTCTTTACAAGATTTTTATGATAGTTTGAATTTTAATAGATTTATATTATAAGAATTTAAAGGATTTGAAAAAACTTTTTAGATTTATAAGATTTGAAAGGATTTCGTGAATTTTTAAAAACACATTAAAAATTACAAGAGTTGGTGAAAAAATAATTAAAAAATATGAGATTTGGATAAAAAAAGTAATACCAAAATATTTTTTAATCTTTTAATAGGTATATTGATTTTAGCTTTATGTCCTCCTATACTAACATTTCTTGCAATAACATTTTATTCTCACTTTTAGATTTGAACAGTAATTTAGAATTTAGAATTATACCTTCGTTTTTTTATAATTACTGTAATTATTTCATGATAAATCTAATGACATGTTTAAATGAGATGCAATAATAAACATATATTAGAAGAAAATATTTAGGGTGAAAATTTGGTTGGAGAGTTACTAAATAATGTGGATGACAAAATTAAGGGCAATAATCATGAAAAATATTACGTCGTGCAAGTGGACATAATCAATATAAGAAAAACATGATTAATCTTAGCACATATGACAAATATTAATTTAATTTAAAAACAAAGAAAAAAGTGGAAAAGGAAAAAGTATATTTAAAAATTTTTTATTCCAAAAGAGTAGGAGAAATATATATATGTCAACATATCTTAAAAAATATTACTAAGAAAAAAGGGTATGTGTGATGAGAGATAAGAAAGCCTGATAAATAATATAGAAAAAGAAAAAAAAATTTAACAAAATCTCAAAAGTTTGTGTGAGATTGTTTGATAATTTTTTTATACTAAAAAGTCTTATGAGATTCCTCGAAATCTTTCTTAAAAAATAATTCATTAAAATTTGTATATTTTTTGAATACCAAAAGACTTTTTAAAAATTATAAAATATCCTAATTAAATATCATAAGATTTTATTATTTTCCTTAAAATATCTAAAAATTATTAATTGAATACCAAGACTTATTTATACTATTTAAAAATTCTAATTAAATATCACGAGACTTTTTTTTATTAAAAAATCTTTTAAAATCCTTTAAAATTCTAATCCAAAATTCTAATCCAATAGATCCTCCTAAATATCACAAAGTTTATTTCTATTATTTAAAAATCTTAATTAAATACTTCAAAAAAATATAAAAAAAATCTTATAAAATCCTAATTTAATACATCCCCTAATATGCGGTTACCACATTCCAACATGTAAATACAAGTTCATGTTTTAAATTGCTCACGTAATGTTCTTTACATAGACAGAGGGATCCAACAATGATCTTGCTCACCTGTCTGCTGATCCCATAATCACAAAAGGGATATTAAAAAGGAGCTAGAAGCTGATAAATGAAGCAAAGATCACGACAAAAAAAGTGCAATCCAACCGTCAAATAAATTGTCCATTACATGACGTTGTAAAAATGCTCCTGTTGGTGGCTAAGTGATATTCAGCATTGTTTGGGCAGACAGTGTGCCCAGCTATAAAACCAACACTGCAGAACAGCATCCTTCATGCTCTATTGTTACAACCAAAATTGGGCTTTGCAAAAAATTAAAAAAGAAAGAAAAAAAAAAACAAACAATAACTCAGGATTTCTAAAAGAATGCAGCCTGGTGCCTGGTCTGGATTGATTAAATGGCCAGAGAATCATTCTGTCCAAGTTCTGTAGCTGCCCATTATTTTTTTTATTGATAGCAAGTTAGATGCCAATTGCCAAATAAAGTTGAACTTGCAAGATAAATGTTGTAAAAGTTGTTATACTACAATCTGGCCTCTGCTATACTCCCTCAAAGATGATAAGCTGAACGGATGTTTAAAGGGGGCAGCAGCCTATTTTTGTTCCCTTACATATCAACCAGGTTTCTTTCTTGGTCATACTGTCTTCTCTAGAATAATGCACCAGTTGGATTTATCAAAAAACTGATCAACAATTATAGCATTGTTTATTCCAGTTGTCAAACTGCAAAAATATATGAAAATAAGTTAGAAATCAGAACTTGTGCATCATGCACATAAGCATGCAAAGTCATCTAAAATGTAATTCTGAATTATTCATATATTAAAATTTAAAATGTTTATTTTGAAACAGAGTAGCAAGGGACTAATAAATAAAAAGGTCATCATAAATTTGTCATGCAACTGCAGATCCAGTTGATTGGATAAAGTGGCAGGGAAGGCACACGATGGCATGACAGTTCCCACTTCAATCCCTTTGTTACTTGTAAAGACCATAGCTTGTATTTTCAAAAATATCATAACTTCTACCTTAACTTTTCCTTTCGCAAGTAGCAACTCAATCTCTTTGATAGGGGGGAAAACAAATTATAATTTGACAACAAACTAACACTCAAGCAGCAATTTTTAAGTTTTAAGGTGAACCTTGAACAGCTTTTACTGAATCTAAGGTCTCCATCCCATCCAACTTTGCTTACATAATTCATATTTCTAGATTCAGATATAAAGTATGCTAACATAGCACAATTGACATTCAAGATCAAGCTTGTCAAACACGAAGCCCGATGAGAGTGAATTTAGCTAATTACTACATGGGAACAAATAAAAGAAAAAGATCTAAGCCATGGAATGTTACCTTTCAAGCTCGCCTTCACTAAAAACATGATAATATCCATTATACACCACAACACCTTTTTTGTCATCTTTCGTTGCCAGACCAGCAGCAAGAGCTTCGGCAGAAGCGCCACTGATTTCAGCACGATGATAAGGTAAATGCCAGGGAACAAAGTATTCCTGTTGATTCTTTATATTTTTTTCTTCCTCCAAATATCTTGATACATGTGCCTCATGGCAAACTTCCATGTGTTCACCAGAGCTACTCACCTCACTTTCGGGGATACTTTCCAATGACAAGGATGAAGGTGCCCGAGTACGAGGACTACCTGGTCCTACCCACTCATCAACATACTTCTCATTCAGTGGAGTCCATTTGGTAATCAGCTTACTATCCTCTTGCTCTACAGCCCAAACTGTAATCAGAACACGGCCACCCTTTTTAACAACTCTGACCAATTCTTCTATTGCCTTTCTCCTTCTATTTTCAGTGCTTAAATGATGTAGCACAGCAATAGATATCGCTGCATCGCCGAAACCAGTCCTGTAAGGAAGATTCACAGCATCCGCGACAAGAACTTCATGCTCTCTATCCGAGCAGATCTTAATCAAGGAAGGACTTATATCACATCCTATAAAAAAACAATCGTGATTCAAACCTAAGTATTTACCATTCCCGCATCCGGCATCGAGGACAAGAGATCCCAAAGGCAAAGATGACAAAAATGCCGCAACCTTCGGCCACTTGGCAAACCGGGTGGCACTGAAATGCGGCGCAATAGCATCATATACATGATGAACAAACTTCTTTTCAAGTTCAGGGGTGGATTGTACACTCATAGATGAAGTAGTAGTACCATTCCCACTGACTGATAAGGACTCTGTGATGCAGGGTTCCCTACTGGGGGCACAAGAACTAGAATCCACTTTACAATTGATTTCTTTCATTGAGCTAAATGCTAAACGACAAACATAAAAACTAATAGCAATGGTCAAACCAAGGGCTTCTCTACGTGGATTTTGAAACCTACTTACTTTTAGAACACGATGAATCATTAAGCAGCCAGTGTTCCAGAGTGCACCTGCATAAAAAGCAGATTTTTGCAAATGATGTATTTCCCTCTATGTATAAAATATACAGCCCAATAGTGATTCATTCATACTCATATATACACAAAATATAGAAACCCAAAACCAAGATATGCAAACTTGTAATGAAATGACCAAATGAGAATATGTGAGAAAAGTTAGGTCAGAATCATCAAATTCCCAAATTAGAAGCAAATAATTGCTTACCAAACAGCGATGATTGTGAATAGAGAAGAGAAATGAATAAAGTTTGTGATGAAATGCGGGGAATATGAGAGAGACAATCCTGAAGAGAACATCATCGTCGGTGGTTGAGTGAAATGGAGGACAAGACCCGACGACACACTCGAAAACCCGCTTTATCCAACTCAGCCGGGTCTTGAAAATATAAGCCCATCTTTTTTTTTTCTTGGTGAATATATATAAGCCTATCTTTCTTTCCTTAAATCTTAAGATATTACTTTTATTTAAGAATTTTTTCGAAACAAATATGGATTAAATGGGATAGTTTTTTAAGGTTAAGTTGCTTTCTCCAGACTGATTATTAATTATTTTAATTAATAGAAAACATTAAAATATAAATTTTTATATATATTCTAAAATAATTATCATCCTAAATTATTTTACATAAATTAATAAAAATATTAATATTACATTAAAAAATTTAGAAAATATTGAAACAATTTTTTTCTCTTACACCACAATCACAATGGAAAGAATGAAGTATTTTTTTAGGTTAAATTATAATTTTAATTATATTTATTTCGTGATTCATAATTTTAGTTTTTTTTTTAATTTTGATTTTTTGATTTTAAAAAATCTACAATTTTAATCTTTGCATATTATACATTTTTTTCTTTATTTTGATTCAATGGAAATTTGAATCTAACATATTTATTAAAAATTATAAAATATAATTAAAAATTAAACAAATACATGTACACAAAATTGATTTGCTAACAGTTATTAAAAAAATTAATAATTCATGTAACCTTAAACTTTAAAATAATAAATACATAAAAACATTTTTTTAAAAAAAAAATAATAATTAAAAAATGGAGAGAGTACTAAGTAGAATTAAAGTGTCAATGTTCTTGAGAAATGAAATTGACTTTTGGAGATGGTAATATGTCAGAGACCTCGGCCATAGTGCCACGAAAAATAAAAAAATTACCTAAATACCATGCTGGTCAACTTATATACCAGAATGTCACGCGACATAGTTCGTTACATGCCCTAACGAACTATGTAGGCTGATGTGGCGCAATTCTATTGGTCACATAATAACGGTATATTGACATGGAGAGAAAAAGCGTAGTTCGCTAGAAAGAGTAGCGAACTACGTATGGAGAGAGAGTAGTTCGCTTAAGAGAGTAGTGAACTACTTACCATAAATGCATAACTGTCCCCATTTTCCCATGATATATGCCATTCCTTTATTTTTGCCTATTTTTAAACTAAAATGGATGGTAACTGACATATTTTTATTCAAAAAAATTTTAAAAAAATTATATTGTTTTACAAAATTAATTTAGTTAATAGAAATAATTTTCAACTAAATAAAAATATTTGAAAATAAAAAAAATAGTTAGAAAATCTATTTAAAATTGATCTATTTCTTATAATCAATTTAAAACTGATTCAAACTACCAATTTTTATTCAAAATGATTTTAAAAAAATTGTATTGTTATACAAAACTAATTTAGTTAATAGAACAAATTTTGAACTAAATAAAAAATATTTGAAAATAAAAAACAATTAGAAAATCTATTTAAAATTATTCTAATTCTTATAATCAATTTAATACTGATTCAAGATATTTCAATTTTAAAT
>PYAF01003243.1:4620287-4645890 GCA_007407185.1 Glycine tomentella | reverse complement strand
AATTTTTATTCAAAATGATTTTAAAAAAATTGTATTGTTATACAAAACTAATTTAGTTAATAGAACAAATTTTGAACTAAATAAAAAATATTTGAAAATAAAAAACAATTAGAAAATCTATTTAAAATTATTCTAATTCTTATAATCAATTTAATACTGATTCAAGATATTTCAATTTTAAATCGACAATTATTTGAAAAAAAAAATAAGTGAAACAATTTGGAAAGTAGTTGATTTGATTTTTTTATCATATTTTTTTCAAATTTTTTATTTAGTTGAAATTTAGTTCTATTAACTAAATTAGTTTTGTAAAATAATACAATTTTTTTAAAATTATTTTGAATAAAAATTTAAATAAAAATATGTCGATTATCATCCATTTTAGTTTAAAATATATGCAAAAATATAGGGATGACATATATCATGGAAAAGTGGAGGCAGTTATTCACTTATTGTACGTAAGCGAACTACTCTCTCTCTCCGTACGTAGTTCGCTACTCTCTCCAGCTAACTACGCTTTCTCTCTCCATGTCAGTATACCGTTATTATGTGACTACTAAAATTGCGTCACTTCAACTTACATAATTCGTTGGTATATGTAACGATATCGTTATTAGATAATTATTTTTTAATTTTATGGCACTATGGTTGAGGTCTCAATATGTCGCTTGTGATCAATGGCAGGAACCAATAAGATAATATTATGTCATATCCAACATTTAATATTACCCTTCCTTAAGTAAAGCGTCTCTCACGCAGATAATTTTATCGGTGTTCTTCTCCACTCAAGTAAACCCTTTTTTATACCTTTGCATTAAATGTTTACTACCTTTCAACATTAAGTTCAAACTTCCAAAAAGAAAATCTGCATATAAACCCCCCACAAAACAACACACAGAGAGGGTACCACCACTTTACCACAATAGCAACTGCATGACGCGTTTGAAGTGATCACGTGCATGATGCACGTGAAAAAGGGCATTGGCTTAGCTGTGTGGCATGATCAATATTACTATGAGTATTTATTTTGAGTTGAAATAGAGGCTCCATTGAAACAAAGCCATGTGCATGGAGACAACTAAAAATGTCCCCCACAATTCCCATTATGTGTTTAAATTATTATTATTATTATTATTATTATTATATGGTGAGCATAGTTCGTTACGTACACATGATCAATCAAGCGACATCAGCAATTGGAGCTCCTTATTATTATTATTATTATTATTATCTTTGGCTGAATCCTTTTGTCAGCATGTCTCCAACAATGTACTCTTCTATGAAATTCTTTTGTTTTATGTGTTGATTTCTTTTACATTTTCTAAAATTAATAAATTCGATTAGTTTCTGGACTAGTTGATTTTGTGTCTCATAATCTCTGATTCCGAATTGACTGCGCACCTGCACTTTGCAATTCAAGTTTCAGACTTCCAATTGTACAAATACCAATAGGAAAGGTTGACATCAGATATTTTGAGGTTGGCAAGTGAAAAAGTAAGAAATTACATGCATTCACGCGTTCGTAACAGTTGAATGAAGATGGGATGACTAAGATCTTAAATATGTAATTTAAATTTGATTTACTGTGATAAAATATGACTATACGTTTGATCCACGGTTCTGAATTAATAATTGTGTGAATGCGTAATGTAAATGTTGATTGCAACTTGCAAGATATAGATTTATGAATTTTGATTCTTGCTTTTACTTTTCCTAGCATTCACACATTTAACAACTCAAAACCCATTTGATGAAAATTAGATTACTTAATCTTTTTAAGTATTTAACACAATGTTTAAAACTTGAATAAAAAAATATGAAATAAGTTGAAACAATTTTATTCTCTTGATCCACGAATTTGATGATAGACCGAAATAATCTAAGATATTAATGTATTCTACCTAATATTCAATGAATTAAAAGAAATAATTCATAATTAAAGGAATTATTTAACAAAAATAATGCAATAGACATTACATTGATTTTTATAAAAAGATGAACCAAAACCTATAATTTAATTTTTATAAAAATGATTAGAAGGAGTAATAAGTAATCATTTATTGTAACCTTACACGCATCACAAATTTTAATAGACTGTATTTGTTTTTCCGTTCAAATTAAGACAATGTGAGTTCTAATGGATCTTACTATATAAGTAACACTTGGGTTTTTCCTCAAAACATTAGTGAAAAATAACACACCAATAAAATAAACATAAACTTAAAAGATTAATGTATCTTATATCATCAATGCAAAAATCATTATTAATATAATTTTTGTAATAGTTATTATAAAAGTTAATAATTTAATTGATGATATTTACACCATCGATTGCTATTATTTTTTTTACCAATCGACTGGTATACTATTTACTTATTTCTTAATATATGATCCGGTCAAATTTAAAGTCACACTCAATTGTCTATCAAAGACTATTAATTTAAACAATTAAAACACCTTTCGGTACAATGAAAAACTAGATTTGGATAAACAGTAGATGGCGGCTTAAGGTTCGAGGTTGCTAATAATTTACTTTCAAGTAGGGAAACAAAATTTTGGGTAACTTATTTCAGATGAATCCTTTTTAGGCAAAAAGTTTTTTTTTTTAATTAAAAAAAACTTAAATGGCTCATTTTTCTTGATTAGTAAGCATTTTTATATAGTCTAAAAGGAACACCAAAATGTCAATAAGCCTCCTAATCCCTAAAACCAGCCATAAATCAAGGAGGGATAAGGCTATTTTGTCTTCATCATGTCCCAATTTAGTCTAAACCACCGAGACACGGGAAACTCAGAAAACTACTCTTGCAAGATAATTTTAAGAATGCTAATTTAATATTCTAATTAGACTCCCCCACCCAATTCGTAGATATATGCCTAATTAGACAATTAGACAGTGATAAATGATAATCACCAATGAGAGGCATAATGTTAGTGGGTTTGTGAAGTTGATATAACATCTAATCCTTCCTTCACAGCGCCATTTTACCTTACTTTATTAATGTCTATAACTTGTTATATTTTCTGCTGATTCACGCCACGCTAGCTAGACCCTTATGTTGTTTCTTTGAAGAAAAAAACTTAACAAACCGAATCCCACACAACACAACACCTCAAATCAAATCTATCTCCTCTTTTTTTCCCTTGTGGGTCTTGGTTCAATCTTGATACTTGTCTCGAAAGTCTCAATCTTTCTTGCTTCTTACGCAGCTATAGATCTGGAGGGGCAAGGGTACCTAATCCAATATGCCCAAGTTGCTTTGTAGCCTGAAATCTTATTCTTATGCCACCCCACAAGACCACAACAACACTATTTAATTTAATATTTTAAAAAATACTAGTAAGTAATTTATTTTCTTTTAATCCGTAAGAATAAAGACAGAAGTAAAAAATTTACAACAATTTATACTCATCTTAGTTGCGGCCAGTAACTTTGACAAATGTCAAGTGTCATGCTTTAAGTGGCATTGAGGTGATTGTTTTTGTTTTGTCCCTATGGTAATTCTCGTTGGTAATGTTTTGGTTTGAATTATGCAACTATGCAAGTGTCAACAATATCTATAAGGAGGAAAATACAAAAAAAATAGTGCTATTTTTAGCTACATTATTTTACTAGCTTTGTGTAAGCATTGGGTTTTTTAGGATTCTCTTTTACTCTATGCTTTTGTCAGTCCTTGGGTTCTGAGTCTTTTTTGGGGTTCAGTATTTAGTAGCGCCATTGTCTTAAATCAGCATCTTTCTGGGTCCTCCTCCTTTTCCCATCTTCCACTTCCACCACTGCTTAAAATTCGAATTCTTTCTGCTCGATCCGTGGATTTTCCCGGTTAAATTTTCAACCTTTCGTCTCTCAACAAGGTATGTCACAGTAAAAGTTTTTTTTTTCAATTTATTTTTCAATCTAGGTTCTGCTCCCTCCATCATTATTTTTTTTCCTCTTTTACTTTTGTTCTGAAAATGAAGGAGAATGTTGGATTTAGTTGTTCCATTTGGTGAAAAATGTTTAGTCTTGCGCGTTCATGAAGAGAAGTGTTTCAGTTCAGTTGGAAAGGACTATTGTCTGATTGAAAAATGTGTTTGACTTAGGAAACAAACGTTTGTCTGATGTTTTATTTTGGAGATCTAGCATTTTTGTTGCATTATTTTGGGTCATATTTGACTAACTTGAAGTTGGAAATTTTGAGCCTGTTCAAAGTTCTAGGTTCTTAGTGCCCCTTGCTGCAGAACTTTTTGACTTTGCTTAATAGTCACATATTACAGTAATATGAAGATAGCCTTCATAATTATGTTACTGGATCTCTTTTAGCCCAAAATTTTACTGGTTCATTGCTGTTGTGAAGTGCTTTGGAAAAGACTGATGCATTGCTCAATTTGGATCTCTCTCCCTATTTCTCTGGTTTCAAAATGTGTACTGGCTTAGTCCTTTAGCTCTGCATGTTTGCTCACTAAAGCAAATCGTTTAATTCATCTAAGGATATAATAAGTAATTTCTGTACCTGACATAGTGCTTGTAATTCTGGATCAGTGGATCATAAATTGGCTTGAGTTTTATTTTTTATGGCTGAGTTGCTTTTAAAGTTTGCTTAATGCAGTATGAATCATAGCAGCATGATTGCTTAAGTTTGTTCTAAAGAAAAAGGATACTTGTGAATCCAGATTCTTTGCTTCTTTTGCATTCAGGTACTGCATTGGTGGCTATCTTAGTAAACAATTAAACCTGTGTGGGAGCTGGGAATGAAAACCGAGCCTGTAAGTTATGCAGTAATGCATATAAGGCGTGATTAATTTTCTGGACAATGTCGAGGGTTACTAAGTGGAAGATTGAGAAGACAAAAGTAAAGGTTGTTTTCCGGCTCCAATTCCATGCTACACATGTAAGTTTCCCATCTATGTGACTTTTCCTCCATTCTTTAGGTTGGAAATTTCAAATTTCACAAGAAGAAATTTCGTTTTAGGTTGTTGGAAGGGAAAGTAATCCCTGTAACTTAAGAGAATTCCCATCTGTCACTTAAAGATGATCTGAGTGCATTGCACATTTGGTCTGAGTTGCAATTTAAACCTACAGTTTTCAGAATTTATTCAAAGTTTAGTTGGCATTATGTTATACCTTGCATGTCTGTCAGTATGTCGGTATGATGGTTGGCACTCTCATTTGTCATACTACTTTCTGTCTAGTATTCACATGTTTATAATTGTTTATTTTGTCTTATGATTCTATCATCTCAGTCAAATGTATTTCAAACGCAAATATGATATTGCTTTATAAATCTTATGTTGCAACCAATTTGCAAACTTCTTTTTCTTTGGTATTATTTGAGGTAATAATTAGTTAGAGCCTATATAAAAGGCTTGAGTAGTCATTTTGTACTCACTCTTTAATTAGATTAAAGGTGGTCTAGGCTCAAATTTTTTATTAGAGGTATAATTAGTTAGAGTCTGGCTTTAACTAAAATAAAAATGGTCCTCATATCAGGACTATCCTATATTTTTTATGTGATGTCTCAAATATCTATGTTTGACAGTGCTTCTAAACTTTTATTGGGTTAAGAACTGTTCACCTGTGAAATGATTAATATTAAAAATGGTCTATCTTTTTTGTAAGGAATAAAGACTTTAGGTTTATGCCATTGTTGAAGAAGATTTAGATTCTTGATCAAGTTTAGCAGTGATTTAGTTTTACATCCGCATCTTACTAAAAAAGTAGAAACCTGAGGTCCCTTAATGCAAGTATTGACTTCTCTATCAACTCTTCTCTTGAACTCATTTATAGTATACTAGTTGTTTCAAATTATTTCTACCTCTATCTTGACTATTTGCTATTTTAAAATTCCATTTTGAGAATGTAATATGAAAGAAGCTACTTCAGGCTTTTTATCTGCTAGAGTTACATGACCCTTAATATTGTCATCATGGTTGGATGATATCTTGTAGAGAATTTATATTTAGGAAGTTTCCATGGTTAGTTGAAAATTTTGGAAGGAGCCTGCTCTAAATCAGCTTTGGTTTGTGACCGAGTTATTGTTATTGCTGTTGATTCCATAGTTCTAGTTCTATTTCTTTATGCAATTAATAAGGACAAGTTTTGTTTCTGTTTGGTATAGATTCCACAGTCAGGATGGGATAAACTGTTTATCTCCTTCATCCCTGCTGACTCTGGGAAGGCTACATCAAAGACAACCAAAGCAAATGTGAGAAATGGAACCTGCAAGTGGGCAGATCCAATCTACGAAACTACAAGACTCCTCCAAGACATTAAAACTAGACAATATGAGGAAAAGTTATATAAATTTGTTGTGGGGATGGTAATGTTCTTTCATGACTTTTAAACGAATACAATTTATTATAGAATTGTCACATGTGAAAGGCAGGAACCCAATGAGACAAAGTTAATCATATCTTTTATGGCTTAATGCAAAAACCTTCATTATATCACCCACACTAGTAGAGCATCTTTTTTGAGCATATTTTTTATTTGTGACCTAATTGATGTTATGAGATCTTGATTATATTCTTTAGCAATGTGACGCAATATTCAGAGATACTCTTGAATCGTTGTTTTTAAATTTAAAAAGTTTCTTATTCAAAATTATCAGATTCAGATTTTGAATGGATCTTAATGTTGGTATAAAATCTAATTAACACTCTGACTCATGATAGAACATAATTCATTATTTTATGACCAGCTATCCTCTCCATTGTTACTTGCCACCATAAAAAGTATCTAAATATTGTCTGTGTTTTCTAATGGCATTGACGTTTTTGGCCATTAATTGTGTTACAAGTTAGAACTTTACTGACTTTATTTTTGGCCTAACCACTCTAGGGTTCATCAAGATCTAGCATCCTTGGTGAGGCCAACATCAATCTAGCTGATTTTTTTGATGCCTTGAAGCCAACAGCTGTTGCTTTGCCTCTTAATGGAAGTGAGCCTGGAGTCACACTACATGTGAGGATCTCTGACTTCATCTATATCTGATGTAACTTTCTCAAGTTTATTAATTCATTGGTTATGCACTTACATGGTTGTGTGGCAGTACAATCTAATGGTTTATGCATTTGTGTATACCTAGCAATGACATATACAACTCTTGCAAATTTTTCATTTTCGAGTTCTTCAGTTGCTAATGACATCATTGGATTTAATGTTCTTTTTTCTCTTTCTTGTTTGAAGCTAGGTCACAGTGCAGCTTCTCACTTCCAAAACTGGTTTCAGGTACCATAAATGTGTTATGACATTTAAGGATGTGCTTGTTCTGAAAACAATATATTTATTTGATGTTATTATCTCTCACAGAGAATTTGAGCAGCAGAGGGAACTCAGAGAGCGGGGTCTACAGACAACCTCTGACAAAGGAACTCATGATGAATCTGCTGACAGCAAAGAGTCATCTCCTGACCAGAATGTCAATAATCATATAAATAAGGTTTCACACCTACTCTCCTTTACAAGCATTACTCTTATATACTTTCTCTCCTCTGCTGGGTTGGAAGGGCATAAGGCATTCTACAAAAATAAAAATAAAAGCTCCAGACAGAATACATACATACATTCCTTTTTAATCTTAATGAAAACTACTTAGCAATTGTGTTCTTGGTGATGAAATATAATTTTTTTTTTAATAAAAAACAAGATGTACCATCTAGTATCCATATGGAGAATCATGCATGTAGGCTTGGTTTACTTCCTAAAAATTAAGCATTTTTTTTTTCATTTGCTTGACACAACCCCTTATTTATTTCATGAAATTAGGTTCATTCAAGAGTGAAATTGAAAAGAGAATCTAAAGATCTCCCCCGTATTTCTTCACTTGAAGGAGAATCAGGGGTAAATGAAGATTATGCTGACTCAGCTGCTGGCTTTGATGGCTCGTCTAGTACTTCTGAAAGCATATATACAGAGAAGCATGATATCTCCAGTATATATGAAGTGGACAGTCTTAAAAGTGCAGTCTCTGGTGATTTAGGTGGCCTATCCCTCAGTCAAAGCCCTCAGCCAGAGAAAGGAGAGGCACCTGATAATCAATTTCCAGCACAGGGTAGTGATCGGGTTCATGGTTGGAGCATAGACTATTCAGCTGCCAATAATTTGGCTGCTGCTTCTCAAGATAGGAACAGTAGCAGACTTATGGGAAATTTGGAAGCAGTTGAGTCATCTATTTTTGATCTAAAACTGAAGGTAAGTTCTTTGCAACATCATGCTGATGACATAGGTGTTGAAACGCATAAGTTTTCTGAGCAACTTGCTACTGAGATTTTATCAGGAGAAGAGTTAGTAAAGGAGGTTGCAGTTCTCAAATCAGAGTGTTCAAAGTTTAGAGATGAGTTTGAGCAGCTTAAAAGTTCTAACTTGAGCTTAGCATTCCCTCAGAAAGAACCTACTGGTACAGATCTGGATAAATTATTTCAAAATTTACAGCTTAAATGGCTTAAGGGGCTTTTGTTCATGGAAGGGAAGATAAGAGATATTCAGAAGGTGTCTATGGGATTTCCTGAGAGGGATTTTAGGTTCCTTAACTTGGAGTTAGAAGCACTGGCTGAGATTTTGCAGAATCTCAAACAAGAATTTGGAGAGCCAATTTCAAGGGCCAAAGTTGTCAATGAAAAAGAGAACAAGAAAATGGATTTACATAAAAGTGAACAATTTTTAACAGATATTGGGTCTGATGCAGGTTTATTTCAACCTGAAAGCATGACTCATTATCTTACCTTACCTGGACCTGTGTCTCACGAGTTTGATTCTGTTGATCCTACCCTTCCTATGAAAGAAAAAGTTTTTGAACTTCTAAGAGAGCTAGATGAGTCCAAAACCGAAAGGGAAAGCCTTGTACGGAAAATGGACCAGATGGAGTGCTACTATGAAGCTCTTATTCAGGAACTTGAGCAGAATCAAAGGCAGATGATGGCTGAGTTGCAGAACCTCAGGAATGAACATTCTACTTGTCTGTACACAATTTCTGCTGGTAAGACTGAGATGGAGAGAATGCACCAGAATATGAATGAGCAGATAATGAAGTTTTCTGAAGACAAGCGCATTTTGGAATCTCTGAACAGTGAGTTTGAAAGAAGGGCTGTTTCAGCTGAAGCAGCCCTTAAAAGGGCCAGATTGAACTATTCTATTGCTGTTGGTCAATTGCAAAAAGATCTTGAACTGCTTTCTTGCCAGGTTCTTTCTATGCATGAAACAAATGAGAATCTCATAAAACAGACCCTTTCTGATTCTTCACTTCCAAATACTGATGGTAGCCCAGAGCCAGTGACATATCCTAAAGTTTCAGAAGGTCATACTTCCAATCGATTGCTATGCCGAAATCACAGTTCTTCCTTACAAAGACAACATTTGGGTGAAGACATTTTACTTAGCGATTTGAAAAGATCTCTTCAGTTGCAAGAGGGGTTGTACAGACAGGTTGAAGAAGAAATCAGCCAAATGGATTTTGCACATATATACTCAGATGTGTTTTCTAAGGCTCTGCAAGAAACATTGCTTGAAGCAAGTCTTGACATTCAACTCATGAAAGAGAAAATTGTTCAACTCTCTCAGCAGCTGGAGCTTACAAATGAATCGAATGAGCTACTAGTGTCGAGGTTGCAGAATGCTATGAATGATATCCTCTCGCTAAATGAGTACAAGGAGATTTGTACTTCAAAGAGCAATGATATTGCTCTCCAGAACCAAATTTTAGAGGCAAATATAAAAGATCTGGCTCATGAAAACAATCTCCTTACGGAGAAAATTAACGAGCTGGAAGTTCTTCTGACACAGTGTAAAAGTTATAAGGGCAAGTACATGGCATGCAGTACAGAAAACTCAGAGTTGAAGAGTTTATTGAAAAAAGAGAGCCTAGAAAAGAATAATCTTCATGATGAACTATCCATTTTGCAGGAAGAGTTAAAATCTATCAGAACTAAATTTGACGAGCAAGTTTCGATGAAGGATAATCTGCAGAATAATGTCATCTTTTTGTCTAATAAGTTGCAGAAATTGCTTGCATCATATGAAGAAAGACACAGTGAACTTTCTCTTTGTAGTAGATCTGCTTGTTTGGATTCAGAATGTGAAGACTTAGAGGGTCTCTTATTGCGACTAGAAGAGCAGCAACAAAGTGCATTTCGTAGAATCCTGCTACTCATTGAAGAGAAGGAGAATCTAGTGCATGAAAAACTTATTGCTCAAGTATCTTTAAATACCACAGAATCAGATGTTCTAGTCATGAAACAAAAGTTTGAGCATGATTTGCAAGAGATGTTACATAAGATAACTGTGTCAGGTGCCCTTTTGCAGAAACTTCAGTTAGATTTTGAGGTGATCATTAACAGGATTAATGCTGGTTTTGAAGCTGAAGAATTCTATTCTCAGCATCACAAAGAATTTTTGTCTGGTCTGGATCATTTGGAAGCTGAGCTACAACAACTTAATTCCAGAAATCAGGACCTTGCTCAAGAAATTATAAAGCTAGATACTTCATCTAGTGACCTTGAAATGTGTAAGCTGACCTTAGCAACAATCAAAGAGCAAAAGAATGATTTGGACTCGTCTTTACGGGAAAAAACAGAAGAATCTGCCAAGCTTTCATCTGAGCTTGATTTCTTTAAGAAGAACTTGGATTCTCTGCATAATGAGTTGCATGCTGAGAAAACTGTCAGAGAAAAGTTGGAGAAAACAGTTTCCAATCTTACCACAGAATTGAATGAGAAGCAAAGCCAGCTACAGGAAAAGAAAGATTTGAAGTCATCTTTACAGGAAAAAACAGAAGAATCTGCTAAGATTTCATCTGAGCTTGATTTTTTGAAGAAGAACTTGGATTCTCTGCATAATGAATTGCATGCTGAGAAAACTGTCAGAGAAAACTTGGAAAAAACAGTTTCCAATCTTACCACAGAATTGAATGAGAAGCAAAGCCAGCTACAGGGAAAGAAAGATTTGGAGTCATCTTTACAGGAAAAAACAGAAGAATCTACCAAGATTTCATCTGAGCTTGACTTTTTGAAGAAGAACTTGGATTCTCTACATAATGAGTTACATGCTGAGAAAACTGTCAGAGAAAAATTGGAGAAAACAGTTTCCGATCTTACCACAGAATTGAATGAGAAGCAAAGTCAGCTGCAGGGAAAGAAAGATTTGGAGTCGTCTTTACATGAAAAAGCAGAAGAAGCTGCCAAGATTTCATCTGAGCTTGATGTTTTGAAGAAGAGCTTGCATTCTCTGCACAATGAGTTGCATGCTGAGAAAACTGTCAGAGAAAAGTTAGAGAAAACAATTTCAGATCTTGCCACAGAATTGAATGAGAAGCAAAGTCAGCTGCAGGGAAAGAAAGAATTGCAGCTGTCTTTAGAGGAAAAAGCAGAAGAATCTGCCAAGATTTCATCTGAGCTTAATTTGTTGGAGAAGAACTTGCATTCTCTGCATAACGAGTTGCATGCTGAGAAAACTGTCAGAGAAAAGTTGGAGAAAACAGTTTCAGACCTTACCACAGAATTGAATGAGAAGCAATGCCAGCTGCAGGATTCTGATCTAAACAGACAAGAACTTGTCCAGCTCAAGCAAATGGTGACAGACCTAGAATTTGAAAAATCAAGAATCTCAGATCTGCTACTGAAATCTGAGAAACATCTTACAGATGCTTTAAAAGAATCTTCTTCAATTAGTTGTCTGGAAACTCAGTTATCTGAAATGCATGAATTTTCCATAGCTACAGATGTTGCTATGACTTTTACCAGTGCTCAGTTTGAGGATCATATGGAGGATCTTGCTGAGAAACTTCATTCCACTTGCAGGCAACTTGATGTGCTCCACAAGAAGAATCTTGATGTAGAATCTGAATTGGATGGCTGTCTTTCAAGAGAACGGACTTGCATTGAAGAAAACACAAGATTGTTGGCGAGTCTTGACTTCGTGAAATCTGAGTTAGAGGACTTGACTTCTCAGAATAGAGCACTAATTGATCAAAACAGTGCACTGAAGTCAGAGCTTAAGGAGCATAAGAGTAGGAAAGAGAAGGTCAGCAATACTTCTTTTGTGTGTGAAAGACAGAGTGTCCTCGAGGTTGCAAGGCTGGAGCAATTGCTGGCAAGTTGTTGCAGAGATGCTGAGGAACTCTTTTTGTCCAAGGAGGAAACTGAACTCAAGTGTATAGTTCTTCATGGAAAATTGGATGAACTGGAAAATGCATTCTCTTCATTAAAACAATCAGATGATGAGCTGGTAAGGCTGCAGAACCAATGTAATGAACTTACCAAGAGGCTTACTGAACAGGTTTTGAAGACAGAGGAGTTTAAGAATTTGTCTATTCATTTGAAGGAACTGAAAGACAAAGCTGAGGCTGAGTGTGTTAATGCCCATGACAGAAGAGGACATGAAGGACCACCGGTTGCGATGCAGGAGTCCTTGAGAATTGCATTTATCAAGGAACAATATGAATCAAAGTTGCAAGAACTAAGACAGCAGCTGTCTTTGTCAAAAAAGCATACTGAGGAAATGCTGTGGAAACTACAAGATGCAGTTGATGAAACTGAGAATAGAAAAAAGTCTGAAGCTTCTCAAATAAAAATTAATGAAGAGCTGGGGATGAAGATCTTGGAATTGGAAGCTGAATTGCAGGCTGTACTTTCTGATAAACGCAATTTGTTAAATGCTTATGACCTGCTAAAGGCTGAAAAGGAGTGTTCAGCGATAAGCCTTGACTGTTGTAAGCAAGAAAAGCAAGAGCTTGAAGCTTCTCTTGTAAAATGCAATGAGGAGAAGTCCAAAATTGAAGTAGAGCTTACCTTGGCGAAGGAATTGGTTGAGACTTCCAGATCTCATGTGAATTCTCTGAATGAGGGCCATGGTGCATTCTCTTCATTGAATCCTCAAGAAAGTTCTACTCGTGCTACTTGCAGTCATGAGCCAGAGAGTGCAAGCATCAATATGCAATCCGAGGTAACTTATTTATTTATTTTTATAAAACATCTTTAGTTACCATAGTATAAAAGAAGAAATCACCTTATCTCTAGGATGATATATTGATACAATAATAAAAAATTATTTTGATTGTAAAAAAATGTTGATTATCCAAACTTCTAAAGGTTACTAGCTGTTATCAGAGTCCAGCATGATATTTTAATTAAGAAAGGAATCTTAGTCTTTATTTTAGTAATAGTTGAATTATTCTCAAACTCTGGAACTGAGTATCATTTGAAGAAAATTTATGTACCTTCTATTAATGTAAATATCAAATGCATGCATTCCTTCATTGATCTTAAGTGGTAAGCCTTAACAATTTATTTGTATAATTATTTGATAGGATCCTCTTGCATTTAGTGTTATGAATGGATGCCAAACTCTTGGAACTGAAAAGGACTTGCAACTAGAAGAAGTAATGAAGCATGTGGCATCAACTGAAAGTTTGAAATCTAGCATCGATCACTTGAATAAGGAGGTAATTTTTTAAAATACATAGTTAGGTGTCATTATTCGATCTTTTTTCATCTATTCTAGTTTCCATTACTCTTTTATTGCTCCTGTCTTCCTTACTCTTAAAAGTAGTACTTTCCTTGTCTAATATCATGCACTAGGGAATATAGATATCTTTTGCATTTTCCTGGTCTGAGTTGCCTCATTTATGGTCAGGTCTGATCTCTAAGTTCTGTCTTCTGATTGCAGTTGGAAAGGATGAAAAATGAGAATATGCTTCCTTCAGTAGATGGTCAAAGCCACGAGTCAAGTTTTCCAGGTCTGCAAAGAGAACTGATGCAATTACACGAGGTAAATGATTCTTGTTGTGTTGGTTGCTATGAAGCATACCTCTGTCTGGATTCTTATTAAATTTGTACTTTGTTCAGGCCAATCAAGAGTTAGGAAACATATTCCCTGTTTTCAATAAATTCTCTATCAGCGGTAATGCATTAGAAAGGGTGCTCGCATTGGAGATTGAGCTTGCTGAAGCATTGCGGACCAAGAAGTCCTCAAACATACAATTTCAGAGGTACCCTCTCCGTTGCAACAGTAATGAGATTTGATAAAGTTGCAATTTTGGAAGCACTTCTTGTTAAGATTCCACCTCTTCTTGATTAAAACTTGCTGACTAGTAAAAAACTTTGCCACACTTTAAGTTCAATAACAGTAAACTGTCTTGGTTGTTTACTTCTGCTTGAGTTTACACATGTTCAATTGTTATATGTATTGTACGATTTTCTTTTCTTCAGACTCTGGTAGTGCCAGACATAAATACAATTTTTGAAATTAATCTGACCCTTTGTAATTGTTCCCTACACTTTTCAAACAAGTTTCTACTTGGTATCACCATTGAGACATTTTTCTTTTCTGTTTCAGTTCTTTCTTGAAACAGCACAGTGATGAAGAAGCAGTATTCAGAAGCTTCAGGGACATCAATGAGTTAATTAAAGACATGTTGGAACTAAAGACAAGACATTCTGCTGTAGAGACAGAACTGAAAGAGATGCATGACCGTTACTCTCAGTTAAGCCTTCAATTTGCAGAGGTTGAAGGTGAAAGACAAAAACTCATGATGACTATTAAGAATACAAGAGCATCTAAGAAGGCTTCAAATTAATTCATCAACCTCCTTTTGGGACCATTCCTTATAGCCACAATAAAGAAGCATTTTTTACCCCCTTGCACAGGCTAATAATAATTCATGCTCAAGATGTTGTGGCCCCATCATATATTACATTCTGTTAATTATATAGATAGAAGATTATGATATAAGGGGCCAGAGCCATAGCGAGAGGTTATATTTTTGCAAGGGTTGGTATGGTATTACATCATCTCCAAAGTTAAGCAGCAGATAATAACGTGTAAATAAAATAATTTGTGTTAAGAATCCAAGTAAAGTATATATGCATGTAACATCTTTTACCAGACCCTGAATGCTGCAATTGTTTTTTCTGTACAGGAACAACAAGATTATTTCTATTTAAAAACAATTTTGTGAAAACTTGTTTTTTTTTTTTAGCTGAACTAGCTGTATGTTTCGATGTTTGTAACTAAAACCAGGTTAATCTAAGTATGATTATATGGACCCGAGTTGATTGTTTAGTCAGAAAGTTGAGATATTAACTAGTTTAAGCTTTAAGGTCAGAATCCAAATCTCCAAGCCAGTGACTTTGGACCTGGTAAGTGGTCTCCTTTGAGGAGAAATAATTCTTCTTAATAATTTTTTTAAACAAAATATACTTTATTTAATAATAATAATAATAATAAAAATATAATTTGTAAATTTTATTTTTAATTTATTTTAAAAGAAGGAAATAATCTATCACGTTGATATATCTATTTTTTTATAACTATAGCATTGATAATACAAAGATTTAAATACGTTTTTGGTTTTGTAATATAACGATTTTTATTTTAGTTTTGGTAATTTTTAAATATTTAGTTTTGATTTTTATTATTTTGTTTAAGTTTCCATAATATGTCTATTTTTTTTTTTGTTTAATAATTGGTTTGTTTTGAATTAAACCCTGTAAAAAAATTAATAGAAATTAAAGGTAAATTATCTACGCATTTTTTAAAAAATTACAAAAGCAAAAACTAAAAAGGCAATATGTTACATAAATAAAGATTATATTTAAGCATAATATTTTTCTGTAAAATAAAATGTTTTAAGATTAAAGACATGTTTAATAATTCATTCAAAAAGTATTTGAGTGATGAAAGTACTTTTGAAAAATAAATTCAATTTCGTCACATGTTTGATGACCCTCAAAAATATGTTTACACATTAAAATTTTTTCTAGAAATTGAGTTTTGTAAAAGTAAGACTTAGGTTCACCAACTTTACAACAAGACAATAATTGTAAATATATTTTATTTTAATAATTGTTTCTCTATAATACTTAAACAAATGCTACTAAAGTGAGAGATTGTTAAAATTTTGTGGATTAATATTATCTAATTATTAAATTAAATTTTAGATTATTAATATTAATTGTTAAAATAAATTATCTGATATTATTATTGACGAATATTAGTTATTTGGGGTTATAATGTGGGTGTGTTTATAGTGGGTTGGCCTCTCATTGGATATTCAAATGAGGTGTCCTTGTTTTTTTTTTTTCTATAAAACTATTGATACATTAGATAATTTTGTGAGAGATAATGTTGTGAAAAGTCATAGCAATTAGATAGAAAAAATTTCTCCATGATTTTTTCCACAATTTTTGATTAAGGCAACAACCATGGAATTAAGGTTTTTTCTAATGTTAGATCAAGATTTTTGACATGGATTAAGAGTTCTTTTAAGGTACACAATTTAAAACTCTGTTTGATTAACTTGTGTCATATAAACATGTCAACGTATCATTATATTTTGAAAAAAATCATCATAAAAAACCTTATAAAAAATAATTGTAATTGTGAATTAATAAAATATTTTGATATCAAGAATAAATAAGAGTGTTTTTGTTAAGGATAAAATATGTTTTTATTCTTTTTATTGAATCTTATTTTTAATTCCCAAGTTTCATGCGTAATTTAATCTCTAAACTTTATAAAAAAAACATTTTTAGTTCCTGACCTTACTCTCAAATTTTTACATGTTTTTTAAACTCTAAATTGTGAAAGACTAACAACATATTTTTTATAAGTTAAGGAATTAAATTCAACAATATAAAGTTTGAAAACTAAATACAAGATTCAACGAAAGTATTGAAACTAAAAAATATTTTATTCTTTTTTAAATAATAAGTATTTTTTATTTTCTAAAAAACATAATTTGAAACAAAATAAACTTTTTAAAATGAAAGATAATTTGAAATAAATAAAGTATAAAAAATAACAATGAAAGTGTATCAATAACATAAAATATTATTTTCCTTAAAAATTCTCCATTTTTTTTCCCTTAACCTAGCAGCTTGATCACTCTAAATTTTCCATGCCATAATTGGGCTTCATATTTGCATTATCTAATGTAATCTAACATTCTAATGCCATACTAATAATGAATTTCTCTGATATTATTCTAGCATATCAGTACCGCAATCCACAATTCCTATGGTACTTTATCTACCCCGTATGAGAAGATCAATAGGTACAGTCATAGAGACGAACTATTACCATGTTTGGAAACACGTTAAGAATAGAGAAATCACGTTTGGGACATGAAAGCTATAAAAATCACATCCAATACGTGAAACCAAACACGATAGTAACACAGCTATTTTGTTCACACCTGACTCAAAATACAAACGGACCCAACTCCATTCCCATGAGGCTAAGTCCTGTAGCTGCCGACAAACAAATACTATCACTGCTTGTCACATTTATTGTTTGGTTTCAGTCTAGATATCAATAACTTGGCAACTGACTAGTTCAGCCTGCCCAAAATCCCTGCTGGCAACTACCCTCCAAACAACTGCTGCATCTGATTCGGCAGCCAGTTCTGGAGATTCTTGCAATGTACTTTGTGACAGAGTTGAGAGTGATGGTGAAGAATCCAAATTATCGCTCAGGCCAGCCTGCAGAACCGCAATATCATGATTGACATCTTTGGTAATGACGTGAAGCTTTCCATGGAAACCAGCAAGTAGATATGGAGACTCTGAATCAGCAGAATCATATATGGGGACTTTTCCAATAACTACTTTCCAAGCATCTTCACCTTGATCATATACCTTGATTCTTCCACTATCCATAGAAGTAGAAGGGTCAAAAGCATATAGTTCACCATCCACTACAACACTCAATTTGGTACCTGCCTGCCGCGCAGGCCATCCCTCACCCATTCCAGCCGGCATTTCCATCCACGAGTTAGTTTCAGGATCATAGATTTCTCCCCCAACATCAACAAAAAAGGGCCATGAATACAGACTCTGTGGAACACATAATCTTCCCATGTATGAGGTCAACCCTGTGGCAATAGGCTTTAACATGTCAGCAAAAAAAGCACTGGGCAATACTTGAGCTCTAGAGAATGGCATACTAGGTACATGTGACCATGTATCTGTAGAGGGGTCAAAAACTTCAGCAGATTGGAGAGGAACCAATCCAGCTGGACCTTGACTAACCCCTCCAACAACATAAAGCTTGTTATTTAAGATGCCTGTCTTACAGTATGCCCGACCCGCCGACATAGAAGTCACCTTGCTCCACGTATTTTGTATTGGATCAAACCGCCAGACACATCTCATAGTTGAAGCCTTAGAGAATCCACCAAGAACATAAACACATCCATCAACAGCTCCAATTGCACAACCGCAAAAGGGCATTTCATCAAATGCATCCTTCTGTCCAAGAAAGCCTCTAATAACTTCAGCAATTCTTATACCTTCCACCATGTTCCACATCCAAAGCCTAGAAGAACCGTTTTTAGATTCTTCTTTGTTAACAAAATTGGGCATATTAGGCACTCTCTGCCATATCTTAGAACGAGGATCTAGAGCATGCCACAGAAGATTATTTTCTCCAACCTTAACCAATAGATATAGCCACTCTTCAGTTGTCCCAAGTTCTTTTCTTAATTTATACAATTCCCAACTCATGATAGTAGACTTCCACTTCTTTGATACCAGCCTTACATTGAAGTAACAAATTCTAGGAAGCCTAGCAATAATCTGAAGTGATAACTCATCAGGGAGATTAGGAATTAGCCTTGGATTCTCTTCATCAACAGTAGGTGACATTCTTTGCCTCTTACATGCCTCATTTGGAGAGATTTCATTACATTCCCTTTGGTCAGGTTTTGTACTCGCCACACTAAAAAATGCGCCCATATCTAGCAAAACTCAATATCTGCATTATCACCAAGAGAGGAAATTTCAGTTCTCAAAAACTAAAGGCATTGTAAGCATCAAATGACCCCTTTCTATCCAATGGAAAATAAAAAGACAGAAAAGCGGCATAAGCAAACAGCAACCAACCCATCACTTACAACAATAAAACAAGAGAGAAATGCAACTTCAAACACCTTCCAAGGACTTCAAAGGCAATACAAACTTCCCTTTTGAAAAAGAATTAAAAAGGAAAAACTCCATGATGACTCCTTCACTCCTCAAAATGAAGAAAACAATAGGCAACTTGTTAGTTTTTACCAATAAAACTAATAAAATCTTCCCCACAAGTAGCCATCAGAAACAGGTAATAGAAACAAGAAAAAAGGAAAAGCGTCACATAATGCAATAAATCAGAAGATGCAGATCCAACAGAAAGAAACACCCAAGGCTAAACAATTTTTCAGAACTTCACCTTCCCAGGATGTAATTAAGAGAGGAAAACAATATATAAAAATTATTTTTACAAAAAAAAAAAATACAATTTTCAGGCATCACTTTGAACAAGGTTTTTCCTCACTTCCCTTGATTCACACTACTTCTCCCAACACAGACACAATAACGAATGAAGAAACTCATCTCATCGTCATTTGATCAAAACTAGAAATGATGGGCAATGATATCGAAGAGTGAAATTAGAGTCAGAAAAGGAAGACGTAATTAATTAAAAAAGGAAGGAATAAAAGAGAAAGAGACGCTTAGAGTGGAAATTATAGAATTAAAGAAAAGAATGAGAAGAAGAGGAATACCTGGTCGATAAAGAAATGGAATGAGCAAAGAGAAGAGGGGAATGGATATGATGATCGATGAAAAACGTAAAAGTGAGGAAAAGTGGCATCACCACATGACGCACACTTCACAGCAAGTCTTGCGTTCAAATTGAAAGTTGCAGGTAACTCCCAATTCCAACCATTGCTAACGCTAAATAGTAAATCCCAGATAACATAATCTAATTGCGATTATTCTAACACTGCCCCTCTATGGTTCTTTAACTCAGTATATCCCAGATAAAAGTACAATATAATAAGAAATATGATATACTTTTCATTTATATTTTATGTTAGGGTAGATTTCGTTTTAGTTCTTCTCAAATTTTAAAAAATTGATTTTAGTTATTGTAAAAAAATTGGACTAATTTTCATTTTTATAATTTTGAAATGCATGATTTTTGGTTCTTCAAGTGATTTAGACATGACACTTAAAAAAAAAAACAATGATTTAGTTAGCGCTTTAAAAAATTTAGAATTTTTTATAAAAAAAAGATTAAAATTAAACTTTTCAATTTAAAATTTATTATTTTTATTTTTTTAGTATTGAGTGACGGAGGTAACAAGAATACTTTTTGTTAATCTGGAAATCAATTACGTCTATAAAAAATATCTAATTGCTGGACTATTATCTATGGTTCTGTTCCAACTTCCACGTGTCTTCACTCCTGGATTGAATTTGGACTCCACTCGCTCTCGCCAGACCCCAATGCCCGTTACTGTTTGGCTGTGGAATTCAATTTTTGATTTTGACCTTTTAATATTTCGTGCCTACACCCAACATTCCCGTTTTTTCCTTCATATTCCAAAGCAAGTTCCTCTACGCATTTTTTTTAAACATTAACTGTAAATTAATTAAAATTTATTATGTATACGTTCATGTTTTTAGATAGTGTATTTAAATCAAGATTAGTCCAAAAACATTCAAATGGAAAAGTATAATATTTATTATATTCTTATATATAGGATACAATTACTTAATTCATCACGATTAAAAAAATAATTAATTTAGTTTATTGTAATAAATTTATCTTAAATTTTTAATTTTTCAAAAACTATCATTACTATTTGATATTTATCTCTCTTCTAATAGTTTGTGAATAGATTTTTTTCTTCTTTTAATGAGGATATTTTATGCATAAAAATAATTGATATAATTAACATTATAGATTGAGTCTTATAAAAAAGAATAAACATCACTTTAATCTTAGGTCTTATCTAAGGATGTATTGTAATTGACTGATATGATATTCTCACAAAGGTTTATCATATCTTATGTTGTTGCTTTGAGGTCCTCGAGCACATATCATAAGTGATTAAGGCCGCATAAAGGTTACATATTGGAAACGTGCATTGCAGGTGTCTTAAGCATGAGTGCATCAATGAGTATCTAAGGTTCTTGTGATTGCCAATGGAGTACGCAATCCCACAATCTCAAGTGCGTAAACACAAAGAGACTAAGTGCAGGATTTTGGTCACCGGTAGTATGATTAAGGAAGTTGAAAGGATACATTACAATCAGTCTTGAGTACGTAAGTACAAAAAGACTAAGCATAAGGAACTGATTGTCTACAATATAACGAAGGAAGCCAAAAGGGTACACAGATATGCACATGGAAATTAAGTATAGGAAAATGGTCATCCGCATTACAACCAAGGAAGTCGAAGGGATATAATATAGTACTTGTAATTATTATTATTTTTACTTTGACAATAACTATTTTAAAGTTATTGCTAACATAATTTTTAATTAATTAATAGTGTAAAAACTCTTTATAATTGGATATAATGATTAAACTAAGTCTAGACTCTAGATAGAAGCTAGATCATGACAAGAAAACCAAGGATTGAATCATCTAAGAAATAATTTAAATATTAATAGAAGTTAAAACAACTCTTTAATTGAATAAATATATGAATGCAATGTTCAATTGTTCATTACCTTATTTTTTTTACTATTGAAACATAAAAATACTAATAATCAATTAATAAACATATATATATGCTTAATTCATAAAATACATAATATATTAAAAGGTGTAGATAAGATGAAATGAGTATTATAGTAAACACACCTCTACTTATTTTTATAAATTTTGTGAGTAATTTTTTGTTGTCATGTCCATTCTCATTAAGCAAGTATTTATTCTATCTATTGCAAATACTTTTTGTTGGTATCTATAGGATACTAAAATTTTCATTCTTAGTTACTAAAGTTTAAGCTTTAGACCTATCAACAAAAAATTATTTGTTGCTAGTTTCTATTTTATAAAGCAAAAAAGATCACATGTTGGTAAAAATACCTGATATATAACTCTATTATTTAAAATAAATACAAAGTTTATTTTAAGTCTCACTCATTGTTAGACCAATCTTTTAGTTAATAACTAATTTTGTTAAGAAATTGAAATGATCATTTTTAATGATGTCTTCTCTAACCAAGGCTTTTTTTAATTCACAAAATTTGAACATAAAAATTTACTTAAGGGATTCAATCACAATTTTACTCAAATCAACCACATGTTGAAAACAAAAATCCTATAAGTTTAATACAAATTTAATTTTGTTACTTTTTAATTTAGTTAATGGAAAGTCTCAAAGAATAATATGTAATGAATGTAGAAAACATATATCGACATGCTTCCGGTTAACCTAAAAAGTCTGCCCCATTTCTTGACCAACAATTTGTATCTTTACACAATTTCTTAACAAATGTAGCAGTTCTAGAAAACTGTTCACATCATAAAAAAAATTTGTCCACATAAATGTTGTACACCAAAACACTACTACCTAACTACTACCATGTACCATCAGCTTCGCCCACCCCCCTTCCGGATTGCTTTTTTATATTTTTACTTTTTTGTCCACAATTGGGTGTTTGTTTTGCTATAGGTTGTTTCTTGTATGCTCATCATTGTTTCTTGCACATTCCAAGAATGCAATTTGTATTTTGGAATAAATTTTCCATAATACAACGAAAAGTGTAGAAAACAATAGTGAAAATGCAGAAAGCAAATGGGGGTAGGATAGTTGAGAATCATATGACAGGAGTCATGGGCCTTAGAGGTGCAGAAGCAGGCCGGCCCAAGTAGGTATTAAGATCCCCAAATCCAGTACCTTTTAAGAAGGGGTCCGAATCCGAATGAAGCTGAAACACCTCCCCAGGCCCATCATAAGTAACGGACTCACGTAAATTTAAATCCCCACATCGCTCACTCTCGTTCGAAGCTTCCTTCGCCAACTCTTCCTCAAACTCAAAACCACAATCTTCCTCTTCATCGGGATAACCACATTCTTCACAGTAATCACTGTCTTCTTCCGGGGCCAACCTCATCGTGAGTCTCCCATCTTCTCCATGAGATCTCATAATGCAATACTCGTGACCACGCCTCACTACTGTCTCCGGCATCGCCGTTATGATTAACCTTCCGTCACCGCTATATTCCCTTTCCAAACTCCAAGGCATTTCTCCCGTTTTTCTCAGCAGCGTAATCGGTGGAGGAAACTCCCTCTTCCTTCCCCTCTCTCTGCGCCTTGTTATCATCTTCCCAGGCTCATCAGATTCTGCTCTCAACTCCTCCACGTCGGTTATCATGCAGTCCCCGCTCTCCGTTCCGATCATGTCACCCAGCATGGTGGTTTGGAGCGCCGGCGAGGACGGTGACCATATCCATGATAGCGGTGGTTGCGGTGGTTGCGGTGGTGGCATTGGTGGTGATGATGGTTCTGATTCTGAAGTTTGCTCCTTCATTGTGCAGCGGTGTACAACTCTCGGGCGTGCTTTCTCTCGTGTGCGAACTAGGGTTTTGAGTCCTGCTTCGCGTTTGCCTGTACCCTGTCGCATTGGATTGTATAGGAAACGCTGTATTCTGTAACTTACTTTATTAATAATATAATTACTGTTTATATAGAACAAAAATTAAGATAAAATATATATTTTATGAGTTATTAGATATATCTTATTTAATAACAACTATTTAAAATATATATCTTATTAATTATTAGATATATATACTAATAACAACTATTCAAAATAAGTTAAAATTTATATCTTATAATGTATTAGATATATTTTATGTTGGTTTTCGAAGGAAATAGTAACTTTGGCTTTCCGTAACAGTATCCAACTATATAAGGATGAAGTTATGTGTGATAAATATTTGCTCAACATGTTCATATATATATATATATATATATATATAGTTTCCTGAAAATGAATAGATAATGATTAGTTTATTTTCTTTTCCTCTTATGCCCTAGCAGCAGCTGGTTCCAGCATAAGAGGCCGAGAGTCAGAGTTATATATCCTTAAATTTATTACAACCACCTTAAAATTAAATGTATTATAGATAAAAGTCATGCATACTATGGATTTTGATTTTTTTTATTTGTCAATGAAATTAATACATTGATAGTAAAATACTTAAATGATATTCATACATAATGAAAAGTTTGACAAAAATCACAACTCCATGTCATATATATAGCTGGCAGCCAATTAAGAAATTTTGGATGGATGGATGATAATGTAATTAATGCAAGAAATTTGGAAAGAATTGCGGATTTGAACTGGAGATGAAAGGAAATGCTGGGACATGAAAATATATCCTAGTGTGTGTCTATGTTGCTTCGTAATGAATTGAAGGGCACCCGGCGTGGTGTAGTGATCCTTTTTATATATGTATCATGTATGTATGTATTGGCTACTTGGCTTTTCTGTTTTTTGTTTCTATATGTATACGTAATAGTGCCACACTGCCATTGTTGAGTGTCTTTTGCCAATACAGGCTTTCGGTGAAGTGGGGCAAAACAAAAATTGAGGAAAAATATGTGAAAGAAAAAAGAAAATTAGTGTCCTTAGCACAAAAAGCAGAACAAAACGAAAACAAAAATTAAGAGGTTGGCTTGTGTTCTTGTAATTAAAATTGAAAATGTTAGCTTTTAATGGGGTTATAAGAAGCGGATTGTTCAATGGGTTAATTAAGAGGTTGGCTTGTGTTCTTTTCAAATTTAAGAGAGAAAATCAAAGGTTCAAAGACAAATCTTAAAAGGAAGTAGATTATAAGTTAAAGAGCAATTTCTCTCTCTACATATGTGCCGGACTATGTGCATATATAAATACTATGCCTTTTTACGACGGTCATGTCCACGGATTAACCAAGAACATCTGAGAATTAATCATCTCATAAGAAATAATGGACAGATTTGAAACTTTGGAAGTTTAATTTCTCACTCTTATTATAAAAGAATGTTGAAAATTAAATTGTTTTTGAAAGTTATAGTAATGAAAATGAAAATGTGGAAATACTCTTGATCTATAATTTTTAATTAAAAGTTATAATGAAAATGTGGAAAAAAATTTAGACATTATTTATACTTAGAAGTGGTAAAATAAATGAAAACTGTTTTCCTAAACTTATTTTGGGACAGGTAGTTCCAGTGAAAACAAAACATGAGGATTATAATTCGTAACAAATTATCGGTGAGGAGATAATCTAAGCTTGAGAAACAAAGATGAGGATTATTATGAAAAAAATGGACGGAGTAGTTCCGGTAACAAAAAAAAAATAGGAGAGAGAATTAACCCAGCTGAACCGTACGTTCTAACTGGATGCATTCGTGATGCTTCACCTTCTCTTCCTTTAGGATCAATCTTCCGTCGCTGTCATTCTGTCAACTGTCAAGTTGTAGATTAGGGAGATAAAAGCAACAAGTATATATTAGTAGAATAGGATGGGGAGTTTAATGAGTGTAAATAAGGGTTTGGCATTGAAGAATGAAGAGTGGTGGTGTTGTAAATAGATATATTTTAGATAGATATATTTTAGATTTTATCTTTAGCTATTATCTTTAGTTATTATCTTTAATTATCTTAATTGTTATCTTTAGTTGATAGTTATTATCTCTAGCTATTATCTTTAGTTATCTTTATCTTTAGTTGATCTCTTTAAATAGAGACCTCTTGTATTACTGTGATACACAATTCATATTTATAAATTCTTATTTTTTCAAGTTGGTATCAGAGCTCTCGATTTTGAGGGCTTTGCTTTCGCGCCTATCGCCTTAAGTGC
>PYAF01003243.1:4571197-4596522 GCA_007407185.1 Glycine tomentella | reverse complement strand
CTTAAATACTATCTTGTTTATTGTCTAAAAAAAAAGACTATCTTGCTTATAAAATATAAACATATTTTTAAGGTTTAATATAATTTTCAAGATAACTTATTGAAAAGTCTCAAAATAGGGTGTAAATTTATGCTTCAACAAGTTCATAAACTTGACTCTTTATATAGATGAAGATACTTAAAATATATTGAAAAGTAAATAAATATATGATTTTAATATATCACAAAAATTAATATAATAATAATAATACTAACCATTTATATATATTTTAGATGGACATGTTAGGTTACTTTTAAATGATTTATTTAAAGTATGATTTTTTTTAATCAAAACAGACTTTTATAAAAATCTTAACTTAGTTTATTTGATATAAAAAAATAGTCTCCTAATATAAATTAGGTCATAAACTGCTGTGAGAGAACATAATTGACACCCTAGAACAATTGGATAATTACATAGTAATATTTCAAGAGAGTACAATATGTTGAAGATATAATATCAAGATGCTATATATACTTAATTAGTTTGGAATTAATTAGTTACACATAATTAGAATTGGATGGTAATTAGTTGGATTTAATCTTATATACAAATCACATTGTGTGCTTAGTACGTAATAGAATTCTTGCACACTCAATCTAATTCCTTTGTACTGATCTCAACTCTCAAATATTTCTCTTCTCTTTTGGCCTCTCCTATGTTTTTCAACATAGTATGAAAGCCCCCTAAAATCTATCATGAGAAGAAATTTGGAAGTTTGGTATTACGAGTATTTCTCTCTCATTTTTTGAGAGGCTTGTCCCTCTCTCCCTGTAGGAGGTTGTCCTTTTCTCTTGAGAAGAAACTTGTCTCTTACTTGCTCTTCACTACTCCAAGCTCTTCATTTATAGAAGGCAATGAGCAGTTCATAAATAACAAGATATGAACAAGATAATAACATATATGGCCGCTTTTAGTGGATAACCAGTTGCCTTTAGTTTTAGCAAAAACTATTTCTGACCTAATTAAGGACACTCTCCTTTATGTCAGGCTCTTTATATTTTTCCATTAACTATGGAGTAATTCTAACGGGAAGCGTATCTAATAGAGCCATACGAGGGCAAGTTCCTAGCTAACATTAACAAATGTTTGGTCAGGGATAAGGCAGTACACTAATTTCAAATGTTGAACATTGCTTATGAGTTCTACAATAATTTGTTATTTTCTACATTAACTCCGTAAATCGTTGATTTTCAAATTTGAAAGGTGCCTTTGGGAGCAAGATCAAGGGAACCAATACAATCCATTGTTGCAGAACCCTAGCTTTCAGCAGCAGAGCTCCACATTGAATGGACCTACAGCTCTGTCCTCCAGTGGCTTCGCAACTTCTTCGGCATTGAATTGTGCCATCCTGGGGCTTTCAGGTACTAGCTTCACTGGAGGATCGAGTTCACAAGTGTTCAACACCCAAGCGCCTCAATTTGCAAGCCTTTTAAGGTTTCATATTTTTCACCTCAGCATTCTATTTTCCCTATATGTGATGCTAACAATATTATATATATGCCTATGTTAGCCATGCATGCCATTTTTTTTATATTAACAGTCTAGTACTATATGTTAACATTTATTACTATTACTAGGCCTGAAAGAGCACCGGGGGTGCAACAGCACCAAGTGCCCCCTCTTTCTGTGAATACAAGCACTCCACAACGTGCTGGCAATGGCCTTGCAGCCCTTGCTATGCCTTCACCTTTTAGGTATCTATGATTTCTTAAGCACTTAATAGCGTGCAGATACCATGTTCAGAATTCTGATTGATTTGCTTTAATTAACATTCAAAAGGAACCGGCAAAATTCTTTGGTATTTCAAGTTCTTATTATATTGTTGAATCGTGCTAGGGCTCAAACTTCAGTGCCAAATAGTCTAGGGATGCTGAATCAGAATGACAGATCAACGTTTGGTTCTTATGGTTCTTATTCTAGTACCCTACTGCCAAGGGTAACACAATTCCTTAAACACTTCTTGTCTTTTTATCACAGAGATGATAATATAGAATGTCTGTTTTAGTGTTTTAGTTTAGTTAAAATATCTGCGGGTCCACACCATATTGGATTGTAAAACTTAGAAAATGTGGTAATTGTAAGTACCTCTCCATGCTAGTTAACACTTACAAGTATGCTGGGTCATGCATATAATAGAAGAAAGAGAAGAGGAAGATTAATGTTGGGGTGTCCAAAAACATTTTTAAATAGGAAGACAGATAGAAAAAATGACGAGGGTTAGTAGAGTCTTTATATATCATTATTGAAAACCTTATTATCTTCACAAAAAGTTCTAGCAACATAGTGTCTAGTTGTTTTACTAGCTTTTCTCTTTATTTATGTACAAGATACAATAGTTCCCACTTCCCAATTCTCACTTCCTCCAACAGTTACCATTTTGAAGAAGAAAAAAAACTGCCAAAAGCTGAGAGACAATTAAACTAAACATGGTAAATTGCACATGAACAACAGGGACAGCGAGAACCCCCACGTCGCGGTCGTCCCAGGAAACACTTTGCACCAGGCCAAATACCTGTTCCTCCTTATAAACGCCGAAAGGTAACCATTTTTCTTGGCCATGCATGAAGATGTTGATGTTTTGTTTTAACAACATATGTTTATTTTGTGGTTATTCTGTTTGGTTTATTTTTATTTGTTGCAGAAGGGTAATCCTGGGAAAACACCTTTATCCAGAGAAAACAACACTTCTGATGGTGTGGTGAGGGAAGATCAGAACCCAACAAACCCCTCCTCTGATGCAACTGCATCCAGGTTCTTAATTAGCTGCATTTTACAATTTTTTACATTTTACTTTTGAGTTTTGAGTAATGATACATGGATACCTTCATAGTATATATCATATTACTTATTATATATACAATTTTCTTTCTTCTATCTCCTAGTTTCTCTAGGTGCATAGTAGCATCTTAGAGTCGATCCATCATTTCCCTTCACTTTTATTATTGAGTACAGCAAAATTGAATGCTTTCATGGTTTTAAATTAATTTCAGGGAACATGTGAATGCAATGTATGACCCGGCATTTGAGAAGGCTGGCGTTCCCATCGATCCCATTCTTAGGTTGTTCAACGCACCATCAGGTAATTACTATATATTTCTCTCTTTTAACATTTCGACTTATTAGTAACCGCTTATGCACCTTTATTCATCATAGAAATCTTTAATTTATTAATTTATAAGATTACAAGCCAGATTTATGTTGAGGTTAAAAAAATTCAAGATATATATCTGATAAGAAAGATGTTGTTCTTCACGCAGAGAAACCTGCTGATGAAGGGCCTGAAAATCCGAATTGAAGTCTTAAGCGCCCGGAATCCTGTGGAGTAGTTGAATTGAATAATTCCTGAATTCTCAACAAAGATATGGTGGGACAAATTGGGTTCCTTTAGTTTGAATTGAAACAATGGTTATGAATTTCTATACGTACAAACAAATTAAGTAGTATAGAAGTCCTCAATAATACATAATTTGATGGTAGATATGGTGTTACCGTCCATTTTGTTTTTCATTTCCAACTAGAAGTTATCGAGGATTGATACGATTACATGCCCGGTCAAGTGAAATCACAAAATAGAATTTTGTTTTGACAAATTAAGTTGAACTTTAATTAATTAGCTTTATTCAAGGTGAACGGCGAGGATTGAATTCGCCACTAGCTATTTGGTTTACAAGTTTTGATAAATATCAAAGATGAGTTTTCTTAAAATTTTAAGATATTAGAATGTTATGAAGATTTTATATTTTAAACAAAAATTATGAACAACGATATTTTGTTGGATAAAATGTCTATGAATAAATACTTAATTACTGTTGTCTTTGAATAACAAGTACAACATAGTCTGTTTGTATATATAAGGAGAATACAAAAGCAAATTCTTTTTCTTTTGAAAAATTTAGGGCTACTTGTTAGGAAAAAAACATTATAAATTTGCATGAAAACAGATTTTGACTAATATATGATAATATTGACCAATCAGAAAGGGGTTGACTTAAATGTTTTCATTTTTCAAGATTTCTATTTGAATAACTGGGTGCCAAGTGCTACCCATAACAGCACGTTACTTCCTTTTCATAAGTTAAACAAACAAGCTAAGTTTTATATTTTATGTCTTCAGAAAATTTTCAAACTCCTTTTTAGTTATGAAACCATAAGCTCCCAGATACGAGAGTACTAGTATTATCGTGTGTCTATTTTCTATTTATTTAAAGTATTTGATCTATGTAACTTTAAAGGTTTAAATTGAACTTTTTTAAAACAATAATAGAATGGAGAAACTAAAAAAAATTGCATGGTGGTTGAAGAAGAGCTGATATACGGGTTGTACGAACCATATGAGGGAAAAAGGCACGAAAAGGAGAGGAGGTAACAGTGATGCTGGGTCCATGGTTAGGTCATGCTGATGCATGCATGCCACGGCACGTCTATGTTTATATTTTGTTTAATGTTTGTTTTTAAGTGATCACACTAACAGATTTTACTTCTTGAACTCCCTTATTTGCTTCATACACTCCAATCACAGCATTTGAACCTCGATCAAATGCATATGCATTAAAAATAGCAATTAATTGAGGTGTCTATGGCACGATGAGAGGGGAATCGAAGAGAGAAGTTGATGGCGTAAGGGACAGTAGCAGTGTGGAACTCCACGTGAGTGTGCCTGTGCAAAGAGGATTTTTGTGCGCGAGAGCAAGGTGAAGGTTAGGGCGTTGTGCAGGTTCCATTGCCCAGAAGTAGATGGTGAAGAGGATTGTAATGGTGAGGATCAGGCAGAAGCAAAAGGTGAAGCACCACCAGTCCCGTTGTTGTGGAAGCAAATAAGGGGGTGTAGAAAGTAAAATCCATAAGTGTTCGGCTTCATGATAATTTCATATTCATTTATCACATGATCAAACACTGATAGGTATAAAAACAAAAAAAAATTACAGGTATCAAAAGCAAAAAAAATAATTTATGTAGTGACTATATAAAAAAGAGATATTTTATAAATATGAAAATATATTTAAGTTTTATTTTTAATTAATACAAGAAAAAGGCTTACCAATACACTTTAATATTTTCTTCTTGATACAACCTTTCTTAATTACTGGGAGAAACATAAATTTCACAAGATATGTAAGTTTTATTTTGATTTAGGATCTCATCTCCAAATAAAAGAGTCTCACATAAAGTTAAATTAATATGAAAGAGTATGTAGATATAGAATACTAGAGAATATATAAAACTTTCTTTAACAGAATAACTTTTTTCCTTTCTTATTATTACAACAATTCTTACATCTATATTTTCTCTTTTCCTTTTATTTCTCTTTTCCATCATCTAATTTACCTCAAAATACGGTTAACGTTAATCATTTTCTTAAAAAATAATATATTGTGCTTTGAAAACAACAAAATAGTATATTTTCCATCATTGTTATTCAATATTTTTTTTTCTCTTTTTTTCCTTCTATATCAAACATACCATATAACTTTCTATATCCTTTAAATGTAGTGAGTCTGTCTCATTTTTTTTACTCATGAAATTGGAGCAAAATAATCATCAATTTTATTGATGATTTTAGTAGTATTTTCTTTTCTAATCACATTTTTTTATTCACAAAACTCTAATTAAAGACTTTAAATGACTTGTTGGTGTAGTGGGTCTTCCTTTAAATTAGAACAACAATCATTAATTTTCTATGAATGCGGTTGTCAAAATCTGAAGAACTTGCTTGGTGTGGGTGCAAGAATATTAATGTATAACTAGGACTAATCTAATGATAAGTGAGACTTAAAATAATTTTTAAAAATATTTTATTTTAACTGAGAAAATTATGTATTGGACTTTTTTGTCAAAATGAAATATTTTTTCTAATAAAATGTGACCTTTTTTGTTTTATCAAAACTAAAAAAATATATTTTTGTTGGTAAACTTAAAATTGTGTTTTAATTAGTTGTTTTAACCTTTGTCTGACTCTGTATATAAAATAAAATTGTTGAATTAATTAATTGTCCACTTGTTTTTTTTTTTATAATATTTTTAGTTTACAAAATAACAACATAATTCGAATTTAAGACATCAAGAAAATGACCAAAATCATCCAACCGCTAGGTTCATGACAGTGTTCTCCAAAGTTCTTAATAACAAACTATCATAATTGTTATCTCCTTTGGAAGATGACTCTCTCTTCCAAATCAACAAGTGATATCATAATATTTTCTTTTTTCTCTAATTTTTTCCTTCTATATCAAACATACCGTAAAAGTTTCTATACTCCTTAGCAGATCTTATTTGGATTAGAACAACATTAATAAATTTTTCTATACTTTCTAGGAGGTTTTATGTAAAAGTCTAACATAATTAATTCATTTATTTAATTAAGTTAACTTAATTAATATTAATCTTCATAGTCTCATCTCTGAACACAGTTTCTGAAATCTGAACATAATTGCTTGTTTTGGGCCAAGGAATATTAATATGCAAGATTGCCCAATTAATTGCCAAATTTTATTTATAATATATTTTAGCATACAAAAAATTAGGGAGTTAACCCATATTTATGCAACATTTTAATTAATATTTTTAATTAATTGAAAATTAAATAATATTAACTCCGAGAAATTTTATTAATTAGTTCAATACTTCTAATATTATAAATAATTTTCTAATTAAGTAATAAAAAAACAAGTGAGTTAACCCATATCATTATGACACTTTCTACATTTTGTCTTATAAACCAAGGAGCTTGAAGGAGAAGGGACAAATCTACAACTAAGGGTGTGGGAGCCGTTGTCCCCGATTTTTTTATCCCCACTAAGATTTTAGTTTGTTTTCATATAATATATAAATATTATATTATATTGTCCCCACTCTCGAAAAAAAAATTAAATTACCCCGCTATTTATAAATTTTAAAATTTATTAAAGAAGATAATTATAAACTATCATATCCCAATATTATCCTACTAACTTTCATGAACATGTTAACTTTTCACACCACAATCCTTTAACATTAACTTTTATGGTAGATAAAAAAATGTTAACCTTTTATGATTTCAATTGTATTTATATAATTATTGTCCTCAATACATTAAATTTCTGAATCCATAACTGTGAATGAGTGTTCTTGTCAAAATTGAGTTTGTATAATTTTATCCTGAGATCTCTGTTTTTTATCCGTGAAAAATAGATTATATTAAGAAAGAAATTAAAGTAAAGGATATACAAGGACTACCCACCCTTAATTACAAGCCACTGTAATATATATATATATATATATATATATATATATATATATATATATATATGATGATGATGATGATGTAATCATATCCTCTAACTCAGCTTCCCTTCCATAAAAAATATTTAAATACCACAAAATATCAACAAATGTTTCAGATCCTCTAAACAAACCACCCAAAAAGCACTAGACATACCCGAGATCTAATAATCATAAAGGTCAACTTTCCCATTTTTGTAGCTCTGGACTTCTATTTTGTTAGACAGATCAAGTCTATTTTTTTTAAAGCATTTTGCTTTCCTCAAGGATGGTAGGGGTATAAAATAGCTCTCCCTTCTTTTTATTTTAATTGACAAGAAATATTTTGTTTGTTGCTGTTGATTTTGAAGGATTGACTCAAATTTATGTCCATAGCTTTCTATTTTGTTGCTGTTGAAATATTTTAATCATAATACTTTTTTTTTTTTTTCGTTTTAAGGGATATGGGATGCACAAACAGAATAGTATTATTTCACCATTTTTTTTTAATTTATTGGATATATGAATTGTATTACTTCAGCCATTTATGTTTTCCCTCGCTACTATTTGGGTCATTTACAGGGCTAAAATCGGCACATCAAAGTTCTAAGCAAGAAATACTTAATTTTGAGGTAATTATACTCAACTGCTTTTATATGATTTTTATTGAGGAATAATGCAAGCAAATTAAACATCTTGTTGCATGGCATGACGATTAAACATATAAACACTAAACTTATATATTTTTTTTTTATGCGTGTCTTTTTTTTTGTTTTTTTAATATCAGATTTAGTTTCCTAGCCGGTCCTCCTTTTCATAGTAAAATTCTACTAAATTGTGTTAGAAAATCGTAACTCAACTAACGTGATTTTGCTCAACCGATAATTTTTTTTTTCTTGAATAGTTTGATTGCTGCAAAAATCATGTTTATTGTGAGATTATTAGCGTATTTGGATCAATATATGAAATGAATAATGTCAATTCATATTAAAAAAATGCAAAGTTTATACAGTATCATTTTATTTTTAAAGACACGCGAGTCAGAAGAAGTCGAATGCGGACCAAATAAGCATTACGGCATGTTTTGATTAAGAAAAATGATAACTAATAGCATTAAGACATTGGTTAAAAAATTTAAAGTAATTTTTTATTGGAAAGCTAAAAATTATGAAATTCTTAATCATTTTTACGTTCTTTTATGATTTCTGACTCTGTAATATATAATTTTTTTCTTTATTTAAATATATTTTTAATCCTTTAAATTTAAGGTATTTTTTTAGTTCCCCAAATTTAAAATTATTTTGTTTAGTCTTTAAAATTCACAAAATACTCCATTTAATCTTTATGTATAATTTGAGTTAAAAATGAAATAAGAGATTCGCAATTTGAAATAAGTTTTTACCATCAAAATTTGGTTTTCTATTTTTCATTTTAAATGAGGCTTCAAAAGGTTAAAAATTATAGTAAACTATTTTAAAACTCAGTTTTAAAATTTTTAAAATTTTTTTTATTGACTTTCTATCAATTTAAAATTGTCAAAAAATCATATTTTAAAAAAATAAAAAATCAAATTCTAGTGATAAAAAATGTTTAAAATTGTGAATTTTTTATTTTTGTTTAACTAATACTTTGCAAAAAAATTATATTTTATGAATTTCAGAAACTAAAAAATAATTTTAAATTTGAAGGACAAAAAAAATATGATTTACATTTGAGGGATTAAAAATATATTTATATCTTTTTTATTTTAATTCACTAATTAATATTTTAAAGACATTGATTATAAAAGTCTTTGCTTAATTTATGAAATGAGTAAAATCATTTATTACTTATTACAAATGTAAAAGTTATAAAATCTCTTATTTCTAGAAAGTTGTTCATATGAAAGAGATATTAATAGACGTTACTCATTTTCTTGTATGTATATATATATATATATATATATATATATATATATATATATATATATATATTGCTTTGAGAAAAAAACAAAATACTTTCAAAGATGAAACGCCTGCTTTAAAACTTTGTCTGCCCTTTAATAATAGTGGGTCTTAATTGCATGAGAACAACAATCATCAATTTTTATGTTTTTTAGGTGGGTTCACGTAAAAGTCAACACTTCTTTCTTATTAAGTACTTCTTCCCTTTTTGCCTTTGAAAAAAATTCAAATTAATTGATATTCTTATTTTTTAATGAAATATTAAAATATCTATTAATATTGTCTTGAAAATTTAATAATATATTTATCAAAATTGAGAGAAAAATAATAATATTGTAATAAAATTGTTCTTTAATAAATTTAATCTTCTTGAAATACTTATTTTATTGATGATGTGAAAAAAAACCTTAAACATAGTCCTTATAGGATAGAAAAAGTATTTAAGTTGACTTAATTAATCGTAATCTTCATGATCTCATTCAAACACGATTTTCAAAAAATTTGGACAACTTGCTTGTTGTGGGTCCAGGAATATTAATATGCAACATTGGTCCTAGAATATTTGCTGAGTAAATTAATAAGATAAAGATGTGACAGTAAATTAGTAAGATAAAGAATGTGTAGGACAGATAGATGTAATAATTAAATAAACAAAATATAAATGTACTTAATAGACTTAATTGTTAATTTTTTTATAATATTTTTTTGGTATACAAAAATGACAATTCAAATTTAAGACATGATGCAAATTAATTATCAAAACGTCCCTACCTCTAAGTCCATTCTATTGTTGTCCATTTTTTTTTAACAACAAACCATCCCAGTTTGTTGTCTCCTTTGGAGAGACCCTTGTCTTCCAATTCACCAAAATGTTATTATAACAAAAGAAAATTTGTTGTGTTTATTTTACTTATTAATTTATTATTAGACTAAATCTCTTTCTCTCTTTGGTCATTAACAAATGGATGATGTACAGAACATGGATGGGGAGTCTAAGCCAGAAAGCCTTGGTGTGCACATTAACGACGACTTCGTAGATAACCTACCAACACTTTTTCCTTTCGATAGTCTCCATGATGGTTTTGAAGAGGAAAATTTAATGGAATCTTTTAACTATCAAGCTGATCTTCCTACCCAAAATATTCAGGAAACAATCTCCATTCTGAGTGTTGTTCCTACCCCTGTCGTAAGCACTAACTTGTCACTTGTTCTCTTTCCTTATTATAATTTAATTTTATAAATATTACTATATATGCATTTTTTTTAGAATGATCACTTGGATACCTCTGGTTTAAGAAACAAAGTAAAAAAAAAAAAGTGGAAAAAAGAAAAAGGATAGAATGGAAAAAAAAAATAGAGTGAAATGATTTGTAAATTTAGTAGAAGAAAAAAATCACCATTTTTTATCCGCGGTAAATTAATTATTCATGATAAATTTATACCAATCTAAAACGTATTCCAAAAACACAAATTTAGTTATTATATCTTGTATCTTAAGATGTTTCTTCACGTATATGTGCCACTTGAGATGACAAGTAATTGTACATTCTTTAATTAAATTATGTTTTAAAACATAATTTAATTAGGAGGGATTGATGTTGGAAGGGGCTGTTTCATCAATAGAAGGACAAGATATGAACCAAACTGGTTACTTGAACCAATTTCATGACGTGGAAAATGAGGATATGCCTGCGTAAGTTTTTCCTGTCCTTTTATGAATTATGCGTTTTATATTTTAAAATGTTAATGTAGTGCTTTTTTTACTTGATAATCTTGAGTGTATATGTATTATAATGTTGTAGGCTTCAAGGCATTCATCATTATGACGAGCAAAATTCAAGCAATCCATTGGTATCGGATATAACCGAAAACTATAATTTCAATGGTATCAATAACCAGGCATCCCCTTATCCAGCATCGTTCCACCGAAACCCAGTGAGTATAATTGTTGAAAAACATGTTACGTTCCACAACTAAGGTTAATTGCACTGCATATATAGGTTTTTCCTTTTGTGAATCTTACAGATGATTTTTGTTGTCAATATCTTGACTTGTATATGCAGGTACTGACATGGCCAAGGATTGAAACAGGGTTTTCAAGTGGACAACTTGTAACACCTAAAAGAGCTACGTTATTCCCTCCTCGCAACAATCATATTCATATCAGTAACTCTCATGCTAAGTGCAATTCAAGGTGGAGTTTTATTTTTTCAACTACCAGTACTTAATATTTACCCAACTATTCTTCTCCTTTGAAATTATTATTACTCTCTCCATTTTTATATATAATATCCAATTATTTAATTAATCAAGATTAAGAAAAATGTTTAATATAATTGATAATAATAAATTTATCTTAAATTTATAATTTTTTAAAAACTATTTTGTCATTAATATTTCGTTTTCTTCTAATAATTTCTCATTACATTCTTTTTCTTCTTTAAATGAAAGACATTTTTAGTCTAAAAATAATTAGTGTAAAAAAATATTATGAATTAAATATTATAAAAAAATATTTTAAACTTGAATATTATAAATAAAAATAGAAAAAATATACCAGAAGACAATAAAATTGTTAATCACATACACAATGGATCCCATTTCTCTATTAGTGTTAGACCCACAATTTTGAATTTTAACAATATCTAATAAATTGTTGGCTTCTACAGCGAGACATCATTAATTATTTAAACTTTCTTTTTAAGCACACATTAATTAATTAAACTTAGAATTAAATATTTTTGGATATTTCATGTGCTCATAATAACAATTCATTTGAATTTGATTTTTTTTAATCATAGGCCCGAAAATCACCTATTATTTGCTCCTGATTTCTATGGTGCACAATACGCACACAACCACATGTAGTATCATTTCATTCATGCAAAATGTATGAACTGTTTATTTTTTATTCAGGTGGTCCCAACGATTCAATACTATGCAGAATCAACAAGTAGGCCATGCGACTACAAGAAATTCCTTTGTACCCAGATCTTTAGTGCCTTCTACGTAAAAAACCTCAAAATTTCCACTTTGCTTACTTGTTTTTTAAAAAAAATTCCATTTAAAGCTTTATATAAAATAAAATATTATTAAATAGCCTTAAGTTTAGAAAAATATAATTACATTTGATTAATTGTTTTATTTCATTTTATTTTATTTTTATTGATATTATCTCTTGTTTTATTTTATCGAGATGTCAAGACTACAGAAAAAGTGAAAAAATTAATAATAATTAATATCTTTTTGAATTGAGGTGGGTCAAAATACTCTTTGCACCAATTATCTATATATGTGTTAATTTTATTAATCAAATAGTGAATTGAAAGTTTTTATTAAATAAATCAGGTTTATAGTTTACTTTATTAAATAAATTCAGTTTAATGTAAAATGTATTTCTTAAAAATATAAGTAAAAGTTGACTATACAAGTAGTACATTAATTTCTGTATGATAATGAATAATTCATTAATTTTACAATAAATAGGTCCCAAGTAGTGCCAAATCAGATTAACAAATACAATCAAAGGATGAACAGTCCTAATCTTCAACGGCAGAGTAGCACAAGTTGGCAGACACATAACTCAAGGGTGGCTGAGATTGCGCCAGTTTTGAGGTATCAGATTTTTTATTTTTCATTTGAGTTTTTTGTTTTCTGTCTCTGTCGTCTAAAACAACAAAGATTATGTTCATCTCAATGATATGATTTTACTGTAATAATGTCATTCATGCACCAAATTTTTCACACTATTTTTACATTATTTTTTAGACAATATAATAAAATAAAAAACACAATTTATTGTTATCTATATTTTTTTTTTCACGTACAATAAAAAGTTAAATAATAAGTTCAACAAGTAGCACAGTGTCAGCAAAAGAAGTCCCTACTCAAGGCAACAAAAGAAAACTTCCTAGATCTTCATCGACTAGGTAATTTATTTCAAGTTATCTATGATTTTACTTGCACTTTACATCATGTAAAATGAGCATATTAGTGAATATTTGAAGTGTTCCGATTGATTTTCTTTTAAGGCATCGACCAAGTAGAAAAAGTAAAAAGAAATACTTTTTATACTCGAGAAATTATTTTTATATAATAATATTGTCAACAAAATTTACAAGCACGAGAGATATAAAACATAGGAAATACTGAATGTCCATCCTAATTTGTTATATATTGAAGTGAAAGAGAGACTGAGAGAGAGAGAAATAGGAAGAAAAAATAAAAATAAAGATTGATAATATGATAAATGTGACAAGTGACGTGATTTAAAAAATAAGAAAAAATGCAGTGAAAATAAGAGGAAAAAATTAGGTATATATTTATATATAACTATTCTTAGAAATGGAGAGTACATAAGTATAATCTATATTATTATTCAAGAGAATATTTTTTTTTAATGTTCACAAATTTTAGACAATTTTATATTTTATTAATTTTTATTAATGTCCCCTAATAACTAACTACACATTATCCTCATGTCATTATTTTTTTTAACTTCTAATTTTTGTTTCTTTTATTTAAAATATGTAAAGAGACAAAAGTATCTCTCTCCCTCTAATATAGTGAAAAGAGATAAAATAATAATATTATGAAAAATATTATATAAATAATATAATTCGTTATATTTTTATTATAAAAGAGCACCGGGAAAAGAAAAAGAAGAAATATAACTATTAGTACGATATGTGATATGACATTGTAAAAAGATAAATAATAAGCATTGATGAAGTGTTTGATAGTATACACTCCTTAAAGTATATATGTTGGAAGTTTATAGAACTCTTTTTCCAAGTAAAGGGCCTTTTATACTTGGCATTCTAATTTACTTTGTTGAATGTGTGGACAGGACGACACAACAACCTTCCGAAGCAATCCGAAGAATACTCAACATGAATCCAACAAGAACAGTTACATACAATGTTCTTCCCGCTCGTCAAAATCAAAATGGGAATATACAAATGAGAATGGTAAAAATATCCGAAACATTTCTTATCTTTTTATTTAAGGCAATAATGTTGATGATAAGGATAATATATAATCACAACGTAAGTTATAAAATATGTTAAGCTCTACACTATTGTCAACAGGGTACGTGTGATTATGATCTAAGAAACCAACTGTTGTCACTGAGAGAGGTAAAACCCATATCATTAAGATGTTCTGCTTTTGTGTGTGCATGTGCATAGAGTTTTTTTATTTTTTCCCTGAAAGATTATCATTCTTGGAACAACTAAACATAAAAAAATGGATGCTGCACAGCAAAGACGCTATGAACCATCACGCTGTGCTCGTCCCCAAAAACGTGCGATAGAGGAGTCGTCTTCTCAACATCGAAAGGTAAATGTTTTACTCAAATTCCTAAATTGTAACTTACTATCACAAAAGTCTCCAAAACTAAAACTAAAATGTCCTTTAAATTTTACGCATCTAAGCTTTTTACTCAAAGTTAAGTCCTGAAAGTATAACCTGCTATAAGGCTGGCCCAAAATTAAAATAACTAAAATTATTGAACTTTAGACATATTATCATTTATTATTAGTTTTTTACGATAAAAATGTAACACGTAAAAAAAAGTTTTTATCAATTTTGATTTATGGTTTACTTTCTTGACCGGTGTTGACGTATTAGAGCCCTAAAATGGTAGTTAACCCACCAAGTGTGAATATTAATTTTTTTTATTCTTTTCACTCTACTGTGTTAAAGCATGTATGAACCCAGGAATGAGATGATGAGATTCTTCTGCTTGGTTTGTTTTTTGAATAGCTGCAGCAGGTTTCTTCAAAAAGTGGGAAAGCTGCAACAAACCCTACATCCCAACAAGAACAAAGGACTCCTGACAGTGTAGTTAATAGAGATCAAAACGTCATACCTGCCAATCCCCCCGCTGCTACTAGGTAGATTCCGCTCCTGCTGCTCATTCTCACCATCACCTTTTGAATTTAACTCTCACAACTTGAAAGTACAGAAGAAACTAATTTTCTTTATTATGGTTTTGAATTTTCAGGCATTTTGTAAACACTGTTTATGACATGGAGTTTGAGAGGAAGGGTCTTCCCATTGACCCTCATCTCAGATTATTCAAACCCCCCCCACCACCACCACCAGGTAATTACAATTCTCTAAACCACACACTTTTTGTTTATATTTAAATATCAGTTGCTAATATGCAGAAATTTGATACTATATCATCAGTAATTAGTTGTCTTGTTATTCAGAAATATTCTAATAAGGCACTGTTAGTTTTCATCAACAGAAAAAGTTCTATTGCAAGCCATTATTAAATATTTTGTGATAAACAAACTTCCGAATTTGTGTGACAAATAGTTATTTTCTTCATGCAGAGGACGAAAGTGCCTAGCCTGCGCTCAAATGATGCGTCAAGTGCCTGGAATGCTCAAGAGCAGTTAAACTGGAATATAGAAACAAAGACAATAGCTTTCAGTAATATTATTTGAACTTACAAAATTTGATAAAACTAGAATTCTAGAGCAAATAATATTATCTCGGCCTTGTATGTGGATGTTGTTTTCGTGTATACCAATTCTACAAAGCAGTACTGGATAGATTTATAATTGGCTGGTGTTAATGTTTTTTGGGCCATCAGACAGGATAAACCCTAAAGCCCTTATCATTACTTTTTCCGAATAGGAATAATAATCTCGATGTGTGGCTGGTTTTCATCAATCGTTTTTTCAATATTTTTTTTCCTGAGTATCCGAGAGAGAGAAAGATTATTAGCAAAAACGTTGAGTTGTTTAGTTTTAAAAAAATATTTTTTAAATAACTTTACTATCATATATATTTTGAAGTTTTAGAAAACATGTTTATTTAGTTTCATATTTTCTACTTTTAGAAATTGAGATCATTGAAAATGCCTTTGATTATTTTTAATATATAGTTTGAAATTTATTAAAAAAATTATATGAAGTTCAAACACAAATTTTAAATAATAATAGTAACATATTATTATTTTAATGAATGAATAATTTCTAAAAGAAACAAATTCATATTATATATAATATTAAATTCATTAAATTTTTCATTTAAAAAATTCCTGCATGATAAGTGTTATTTGTTTATACAGAAAAAGAATACAAGCTAATAAATAAAGAGGTTGATCTTGCGAATTATGCAATTATGCGAATTATGCAATTACCTCCTTCATGCACAATATACTTAGTTTAAAGTGTATTCTTACATTAAGTTACAGATTGCATGCATTGATACTAACAATCTTATTCAGGCACACGCATATATAGTTTCAATTAGAATAATCGTATTTTAAATATTTTACCAACATTCTTTTTATCTCTTTGTCCTCTTTCTTTAAAATATGTTCTTGAATATCCCTTTTCAAATTAAGTACATGGATACCCTATGAATTCGCGTCCCCTCCCACCAAATTTACTTCTTGTTTTGGAAAAAAATTTCTGCACACACGTTAAGAATTCGGTTTTTCTATAAATTAAGCGAATTTCTTAACGGTTTTTTTAATTGTTATTTAAAAATTATCAAAATAATATTTTTAATTAGGCAATTATTTTCTTCCCTTCTTTTTTTTTTTACTTTTTTTTTTGTTTTTTTAAAAGGAACAAAGTTATGGTATTTTATTTCAAATCAAGTGTTGAATACACGAGGGAATAACATCAAAGACATGACTAAAAGCATCAAATCTTGATGTCTTGTAAGAGAATGAACAAAATGATTAACTTATCGTCTTATAAAACTTACCCTGAGGTTTGCAATATGTGATAAAGTAGCTCTACATTTAGATAAAATGATATGAAAGATAAGTTTGCCGAGTTGATTTTGTATTGCACATATCAATGGCCATTTTGCAATTAGACTCAACTATAATATGTAAAAGGATAAATTATAATTTTGATTCTTTTATAATTTTAAATCTGCAATTTTGATTCCTTATTTTTAAATCAAGACATTTAGTTTTTTATTTTTCAAAATAAATAATTTTGGTTCTCCTATTAATTGATCATGTTAACATGACATTTATGTGAAAAAAGATAAAATGAGATGAAAAATAAAGTGTCTTAATGGAAATTGAATTTATGACCCTTTACTTATAAACATGGCAATAATCCACTAACATACTTTGTTTGTTTAGTTAACTACATTAACATTATCATTAGTCAAGAGCTATTATTTTTTTTTTCAAATTATCAAAGTTTATAAATATTTAATATATAAATTTTTTTAATTTTATTTTATATCATTTATATGTTTTTATTTTGAATAGTTTGCATATTTTTTTTTATCAATTTTTAATTAAACTTTATAAATTAATATGTAAATTATTTATAATTATTTTTGTAAATTTTGACAATTTTAAAAAAAAAATAACTCATAACTAATTATAGATAAAAAATAATATTAATATAGTTAACTAAACAAAATAAATGTTTTATTTTATCTATAAATAATTTTATGTAAATAATTAGAGTAAAAATAATCTACATATTAAAATTAATTTACAAATAAATTCATGTAAATATTTTACATATTAATGTATGAAATTTAATTAAAAATTTTTAAAATAAAAACATATAAAATGATATAAAATAAAATTAAAAAATTTATATATCAAACATTTTTTAAATTTTAAATTTTGATAATTTGAAGAAAAAACTTGATACATAGAAAAAAATACTGATGTAATTAACTAAAAAAATATGTTAGTGATTTATTATCTTGTTTATGAATAAAGGATGACGAGTTCAATATATATTAAAATATTTTTTATTTGTATTTTATTTAATCTTTTTTAACATAAGTGTTATGTCAACTATCTACATTAGGTTAATATTAATATGTCACATCCAAGTAAATATTTGGGTTTTGATGACAACTAAAAAACCAAAATTGCTTATTTTAAAAAAATAGTAGGATTAAATGTCTTGATTTAAAAATTAAAGAACCAAAATCATGAATTTGAAATTATAGGGACAAAAATTACAATCTAACATATTTTGAAATACTCATTTCAGCAATCCATTGTAGAGCATGGAGTATAGCACATCCTTCAGCATCTGCAGGTCGAGGAATTCCTTGAAAATAAAGAGACTTAGCCTTTATGAAGTTATTTTGCTCATCTCTAATGCAGAGACCAGTGGCAAAGGATGATGAATCTGGAAATATGGTTGCCACTATGTTGCACTTCAAGAAACCGTGTGAAGGTGGCTGCTACTTTATTTGCTGTAGTTGAGTGCTGGAAGTGTTGGCACTGTGGTGGCTTTGTCCATTCAGAGTAATATTGTTGCAGTATAGAAATGGATGTTGAAGGAGGTAGATCATGGTTATTCCAAAGTTTTTCATTTCGATTTTTCCAAATTGACCATAAGGTCAGCACGAAATGGCATGAAGCTTGATGGTCCAGTGTATGGAGAAGGTCAAAAACCAGATCATAGATGTCATCTACTGCAGGGAATTTTCGCCTCTATTTTGTGCCAAAAATCAGTTATCTTCCAGAATTGTTGAGTTTTTGGACAATCAACGAAAAGGTGCCAGTGATTTTCTACCAAACCAGAGCAATGAACACACTCGGATGAGCATTGAACACCTTTCCTGATTAACTTTTGTCTTGTAGGGAGACATCTTCTCAAGAAATTAAACACCATAAAAAGTGTTTTATTTTTGGTGGAATATAGAGATTCCAAACCTTCATCCAGCTACCAGGCACTTGGAGGTGAGAACCTCAACTAGGTTGACGCCCTCTCAGCACCCCACATCAATCACTCCCCAAATATCATAAAAGAAAAGAAAAGAAACAAAACATGATGGGGAACTAGGCCAAAACCCACCAGAGAAGCTAACAAAATCTACAGGCAAGAAGGAAAAATTTATTCCTAAAGAAGCATGCATAACAAAATGGGGGATAAAATCCCACCAAGAGTAAGTGTTGCAGGATCAGGCACCAAAATTAGCCAACTTGTCCACATAAGAATTACCTTCTCTAAAAATATGAGAAAAAATCAAAACTATATTTTTACCAAAAAACTTGCAATTTAACCATCTTCTGCGCAACCGCCAAAGAACAACAGAGGGGTTGTGAAAGGCTTGAATAACCATAGGTGAGTCACATTCAATCCATTGATTAGTACAACCTTTAAGAGAAGCAACTTCTAAGGCAAGAATGAAAGAAAACACCTCAGCAAAAAAAAGTATTCTGCACCCCAATATAAGAAGATAGACACCCCAGAAAACCTCCCAAATGGTCACGAAAAATAGCTCCCAAACCAGCATGCCTCGGAGAGCCAAGGGCTGAATCATCAGTATTGCACTTGGAGGTGAGTATTATCAATAATGGAATTCATAATATGATGGTATGCACTTTTCACAGTATAAAAATCATTATGACTATACCTCCAAATCTGTTTGTCATCCTCCAGAACATTATATAAAGCCATTTGTTGAATTGCAGTTGCTTGCTCTTCGCTAAAAAACACATCAATGAGATTCCTTTGCCATTCTTGAGTCATGGTTGATAAGATCACCAAAAGTTAAATTATTTGGACCTGAAAAAGATGAAGGCATGATAGAAGAATTGGCATTATCTATCATCCAAGGTTGATTGAAAATGTTAACAGAATTTCCATTTCCCAATCTCCATCTCAGGCCTTGATTTACCACCACCTGTGAAGCATGAATACTATGCCAAACAAAACTTGGATTATTTCCTAACTGGGCATCCAAAAAATTCTCTGATGGAAAGTATTTAGCTTTGAACATTTTAGTAACTATAGTATCATAGTTGGTCATTAATCTCTAACCTTGCTTCTCTAGCATGGTAAGATTAAAAGCATAGAGATGTCTAAAACCCATACCTCTAGATTCTTTCCTCATGATCAGCTTTTCCTAGTTCATCGAATGGATTCCTTTCCCTGTCTGATCGCTACTTTCCCACCAGAAAGAGTTCATCATTTTTCTCAAGCTCATCCTGCAAGGTAATTGGCAATAAAAACACACTCATGCAGTATGTAGGGATAGATTGTGCCACATTGATATCATGAGAACTTCTTTTCCAGCTTTTGTGAGAAACTTGGTGGACCAGTGGTTGAGTTTAGTCCATAGCTTGCCTTTTAGAAACCCAAAAAATGGCTTTTCTCCTTCTACCAATAATGGATGGCAGCCCTTAGTACTTTAATGTTCCAATTGTTTGTGATACTCCAAGCAATGTGGCAATATTGCTCCTGGCTGTGGGGGATGTGTTGAAGTGGAAAAAAGTCTCTGATTTCTGATAGTTAATGTGTTGACCAGATGCTTGACCATAGATCTTCAGAATGTTTTTTTTAGAGTTATTTCTCTCTCTTTCATCCTGCAAAATAAAAAATAATCATATCAGCAAAAAGAAAATGTGTGAGAGGGGCTCTACACACCTTCACACCATGGATATAACCCCTCCTCTTTTGGTGTTTCAAGAGAGAAGAGATGTCTTTCGTACAAAATATGAAAAGGAAAGAGGACAGTGGATCCTCTTGTCTTAAACCTTTTCTTGGAAAAATTTGTCCTTTAGAGTCACCATTTATATTGAGGAAGTAGTGCGCAGTGTGGAGATAGAGATAAATCCAACCAAGTCATTTTTCATCAAATCCCATTTTTTTTCATAACATTCCGGAGGTAATTCCAATCCACTTTAACAAAAGCTTTACCAATATCAATTTTTAAGGCCACCTCACCAATTATTCCCTTTCTGCTTACTTTTTATATGGTGAATTATTTCAAATGCTAAGAGGACCTTATCAAGTTTACAACGGTTCTCTACAAAAGTTGACTGTTCTTGGGATATACATTTAGGAAGAAGGACTTTTTTTAGACGATTAGTTAGACTTTTTAAATAATTTTGTACGGAACATTACAAAGAGTGATTGGTCTAAAACCTTTACGTACAAACTGAGTTTTTTTTTTTTTGGGATAAGAACAATGATTGTTGCATTTAACTCAAGAGGAAGAACATAATTTTCGAGCCAAGATATACTCGAATGAAAGACTTTATGACCACAAAGATACCATTTTTTTTTTGTAAAAAACTGGATTGAGTCCATCTGGAGCTAGAGCCTTGTCTGAATTCATCTCAAAACAAGCTTCTTTAAATTCTTCCATGGTAAAAGATGTCAACAGTGAGTCATTTTATAGTGGAAAATGCAAGGAGCAATATTTTTGATAATAGGCATGGAAGCATTACAGGTATTCTCAACTTGGTACAAATTTGTAAAAGAAGAAATAACAACATCAGAAATTCTTTATGGCTAAAAACAACAACTCCATCTCGATTGGTGAGAGATGAGATTTTATTTGAATTTTTCCTTGAACTTGCAGCTGAGTGTAAAAATTTGGAGTTGATATCTCCCTCCTTCAACCAATAAACTTTTGCTTTCTGACCCCAATATGTTTCCTCTTCGACAATCAGCGTATTGAGCTTCTCTTGTTTTTCCGAAAATTCAGCAGCAACACGAGGATCCGTTGATTGGAGGATTAATTCTAGCTCGTACGTGTCTAACAACTTCAATCTGGTCATGGTATTTCTTCCTAAAGCTTCTGCCCTATTTGTCCATTTCATCCGTCCAGCAATGAAATTTGGAGACAACATTTTTAGATAAAGATTTTGCCCATCCAGCATGAAAAATCTCGTCCAAATCAGGTTCCATGAGCCAAGTGTTCTCAAATTTAAATCTTCTTTTAAAAATACATTTCTTTGAGGCATCAAGTTTAAACAATATTGGTGAGTGATCAGATTTTGATTATTTCGAACGTGGGAAAAGATCAATCCACTCAATGGTTGGAATCCCTCTATCTTTATCTTCTAAAATATTAGCAAATGATAAAACCAAACAATATAACATACATTAATATTTGTAACAAACTTATAATTTAATAATTTAATTATATTTTGATAAAATATTTTACATTTTATAATATAATTTTCTAATAAAAGTTAATGTAAACCGAAATTACTAGTATTATTAAAAAAGAAGGAAAAAATAATTTGCCTAATTAAAAATAATTTTTAATACTTTTTAAAATAACAAAATAAATAAATAAATGAAGAAAAAAACCATTACGAATTCGGTTATGGGAAAATCTAATTCTCAACGTGTGTGAATTATTTTTTTCTGAAAACAATAAGTGAATTTGGTGGAAGGGCACCCCGAATTCACACTGCAAAAAAAAAGTGGGGATATCCATGTACGTACTTAACACCGGGAGTATTGAGTAACATAATTTGAAGAAAAAGAGGTGACAGAGAGATAACAATGTCTATGTCTTCTATCAATACCTCTAATTTATTTTTATTTTTCTTTTTTTATCACAGCATAAAATTTATTATATTTATATATATTTTTTCCCTCTTTTTATTTTCTCTTTTTAGGTGTCTCATAGCATAATAGATGTTCATCAAACATTTTTCTTTCAATTATATGTCAAGAATGAAACTTTAACAAGGGTAAGGGATTAATAGTTAGCCAGGATTATACAATGGCTCAGAAAATGGTTTTTTTCCTGCGGGTTTTATGAGAGATTATTTTTTGGTGAATTGGATTTTAATTATGAAAGATGATGGCTCAGGAAATAAACCACTAGAGACAGTGGTAGTAGCAATAAGTTGACATGCAGAAACAAACTAGAATTTCCTTCAAAGATATAGTGACGGGAAATAAGGATATGTCAGTCTGCAAACCAAATTAAGGATGACTTCTTCAAATACAATGTTTGCATAATTGAATGAGGAAGCATGGTAATCCTCTAAAGCCAATGGTGCAAGTTACTGATTCAGTTTTTCAAGGCCTTTGCACTCCAAGGCAAGATGCACTTGTTGTTAAACTTCTTGGGAAGAATATTGGTTTTCATACTATGCGGGACAAAGTTTTGATTATTTAATTTATGGTCAAATTTGACAATGAAGTTGATAGTCTCAAAGTGAAGGACGAAGGACTGTGGGTGATCTTTGATCATTATCTCATGGTGCAAGTTTGGAAGCCAGATTTTCTCTCAGCTGACAACAAAATTTGATAAAACTAGGGTATGGATTTTATTCCCTGGATTGAATTGGTACTATTATTATACAAAATATTGCACCAACGGATAACAAAATACAACAGACAATGACAATCCATACTGTCAAACTAGTTCCCTAAGACACTCCAATGGATTATTGCACCAATTGACAAAAACATCAGACCACCGCGTTTGGACTCCTTATGCATAAACCAGATCCAAGTCAAGTTCTGAAAATGTGAGTCAGTCCCATGAAACACAGCTTTATTCCTCTGCAATCACAAACAACAGCAAGTGAAATGCCAGAACATAAACCAAAACTTGCTGATACATTTGCCCCTAAGTAAACCCTCGTGCTGCATGTAGTGCTGTCTTACTTGAGAAGGTCGTACAACAGTACTAAACACCAACCACTTGTACACATAGCACCAAACCTTCTGCTTGTTGTATTCTTTTTTTATGCGTGTTTTAAATATACGATTTTCCTAGTCTGTATTCCTTTTCTTAGGGAAATTCCAATTAATTGTGTTAGAAGAATGTGGACCAAATCAGCATTATGGCATGTTTGGATCAATTTATGAAATGAGTAAAACTACTTTTTATTAAAAAAAAAAATATAGATGTTATATCTCGTTATTTCTAGACAGATGTGCATAAGAGTCAAATGTTGGACCAAATAGGAATTAAAGCTTGTTTGGATCAATTTATGAAATGAGTAAAATCACTTTTTACTTATTAAAAAATATTGTAAAGTTATAGTATCTCTTGGTTTCTAGAAAGACGAGTTTAAGAAGTCAAATGCAGACCAAAGAAACATTAATTAATTATAACATGTTTGGATCAATTATGTAAAAAAAAAGAAGAAGAAGAAGACATGTTTGAGTTAATTTTTGAAAAAGGTAAAATAACTTTTATTAAAAAAATGTTAGAAGTTACAATAAGTGAGATTAATTCCCATAGTTTCTTCAGAGAAGTGTATAAGAAGTGAAACAAGGAATCATCACATATTATTAATTTTTTTTAGCGTAAGGGGTGTTCCTCAATCTCATTGGATCTTAAAATAATTCCATTATAGTATATGATTAGCGTTGACCTAATTTTTTTTACACATGATAAGAATCGAATAGAATTACTACGTTTAAATAAATAATTTTTACTCATATGAACACAGCGAAATCTTATATCATTGCGCAAATTCTCTGTGTTACATGTTTGAATCAATTTATGATGAAAAGAGTAAAAAATAATTCTTATTTATAACTCTTTTTACATGTATAAGTTATAATGCTACCTTAGTTCCAAAATAAGTGTCATTAAAAAAATATCTAAAATAAGTATAACATTTGGCTTCTAATGTAACATTAATTGTTCTTTTTCATCCATAACTCTAATAAATGTTATTTTAGTTTTTGAATCTAATATTAATATTATTTTTTCATTTATTTAATAAGGTTAATTTTGTAAAACTATATCACTTCCTTTCATTTGTTTTTTAAACTTTATTGATCTATGTAAAACAACCTAAAACTACTCTTAATTTGGGAAGGAGGGATTATCTCTTTAGTTTTAAATATTTGAGTGCATTCATAAGAAATCAAATGTGGGATTGGATGATCATAATAGTTAAAGCAAATTACATTCATACTCTAATGAGTTCATCCTATACTAAACTTGGATGATCATAAACAGAGTTTTTACAAAGGAAACATGGTGGTGGAATGGAGAGGTGCAAAAGGCTATTAAACAGAAGAAGGAATGTTTTAGATCTTTGCATAAATGTCCTAATGAGGAGAATTTGCAAAATTTTAGAGTAGCGAGAAAAGATGCAAAGAAAGCAGTGCGAGAAGCTAGAGGAAAAGTTTTTGATGATTTGTATAAAAATCTTGGGAGCAAAAATGGGGAAAAAGGTATTTATAAACTTGCAAAGATGAGAGATAAGAAGAGTAAAGATCTCACCCAAGTTAGATGTATCAAGGATGAAAATCAAAAACTTTTGGTAAGGGATGAAGATGTAAGTGAAAGATGGTTACACTACTTTAACAATCTTTTTAATGGAAATGGTGACAAGAGTGAGATGGAATTGGAGGATGTTTC
>PYAF01003243.1:4547708-4571097 GCA_007407185.1 Glycine tomentella | reverse complement strand
GAGGGTTAAACCCTTTAGTAGTTCTATGTTCCAGTTGTTCCCTGTTTTAATTCTTTTATTCTTCTTTTCTCTTCTCCTCTCACCATTCTTTTATTTTAACTCTGTTTCTCTCTTTTGTTTTATTTTCGATTTATCATTGGGTTCATCTACCACCGACCCCAATTAATTTGGGTTAAAGGTGCTGTTGATGTTGATGATGATGATGATGTATTACACTGGAATTGGATATGGAATTAATTAAATTTGAAAAATTGTATTTATATTTTCTTTAAAAAAATTATTTATATTACAAAAATTGTATTATTCAAATAAAAATAATGTTTTGAAATATGAATTAATTCCTAGTCATAATTTTTTTAAAAAACAATTCATTCAATATTAATTTTTTATGTTATTAAAATCTGAAAAAATTGAAGTGTGCCAGTTGTCGCACATGCACTAGCCCTGGCAAAGATGTTTTGCCCATCCATATTGTTTCTTATGATGTCAAGTATGCAAATTAATATTATTATTATATTTCTTTTAACTATATTTTAATACAAGAGAAATGCTTTCAAATGGATTTCGTAACTAATATTTTCTTTTTATACTCCCTTTCTTATTGGGTGAAACACGAGTTTTATAATAAATATGTAAGTCTTATTTCCATTTTAAATCCTATCTCCAAATTAACGAGACTCACATGAAGTTCAACTAACATGAAAGAGTACTATCTTAGAAATAGAATACTACTACATAACACATTCATATATAAAAGAAATGTTTGTTTATATGTTTGTCCATTTACATTAATTGTTCAGGTTGTGGGACCAATAATGGAAAGACAAAAACAAGCCAAAACCATTGTGCCTACGTCTGATGAGGGATTCTCGATCTCCTCTACTCCTGAAAGCACTGCAGCTCCCACTCTTGTTCCTAATCCGCTGACCCTGTCACTACCAAACTCTTCAACTTCACTAATTAGTGGAACACAATCAAGTCACCCTTTTTTATCCGCGGTAAATTAATTATTCACTATAAGTTTATATATTCCACTTTGAAATGACAACCTAAACATACACTTAATGATTATATCTTCTTTTTTTTGTGAGAAATTAATGGTTATATCTTGTATCTTATTATGTTTCTTAAGTATATATATGCCACTTGAGTTCACAAGTAATCATTTTTTCTTTAATACATAATTTAATTAGGACGGATTGACGTTGGAAGGAGTTGTTTCATTTATTCAAGGACAAAATATGATACAAACAGGTCACTTCAATCAATTTATTGACATGCAAAATGATAATTTGTTTGCGTAAGTTTTTCCTGTCGATTTATGAATTATTATGCGTTTTATATATTATAATATCAAATCTTAAAATGTTAATGCAGTATTTCTTTTGCTAATCTTGAGTATATATATTAGACATTCCTATGTTGTAGGCTTCAAGGTACCAAACAATCCACACTTGGCACCAGCCGCGGAACTGGGAGTTAGGGTGGGCCATCTATCTTCTAAAAAAATTAATAAAAAATAAAAATGAAAGAAAAAAAAAAAAGGAGAAAAGAAAAATATTAAAAAAAAAGATAAAAGGGAAAAGAAAAAAAATATCAAAATAATAAAAAGGAAAGAAAATATAAAAGAGGAAAAAAATATATAATAAAGGAAAGAAAATATAATAAAAATAAAATGGAAAAAAGAGATAATTGAAAAGGAATAAAAGGAAAGGAAGATGATAAAACAGAAAAAAATAATAATAAAAAGGAAAAGAATAAAGAGGAAGAGGGAGAAAAAAATATTATAAAAGAGATAAGTATGGATAGAAAGGAGAAAAAAGAAACACAAATTCTAAGAGAATAGAAGGAGTCAAAAAACTTGTTTCATTTGGTAAACCAGTGAAAGAAAAGAGTTTAGGTATCCTTTCATTCTTTTTCTTTTCCCTCTTTTTCTCTTTCTTCTTCATATTATTATTCTTCTAAAATAAAATAAATTGCTATTTGCACCCCTTGTTTTTACACATGCATCCTCTATCATGTTGGGCTGAACCCGTTTTTGTTAAATCTGAAACGAAATAAAATATATATATATATATATATAAACGACTGTTTTAGTTGTTAATGTTGTGCAATGTGCTGTATGCATCTCATTCAAAATGTAACAGTGATTTACTTTACGCGATTATCATTGATACTTGATATTGTTTGTGATTGACGCACAGAAAAATTATGGTGAAGGGTACTACTACCATTGATGCTTATTTTAAGAGAAAAAATAATGAGTCTTTACCATTGTCTACTCCTAATGTTGAATTGTTGAATTCCGAGATTTCTTCTTCAAAGTCTCCTAGAAAATTGAAAATAAAGAGGTAGTTAAAGAAATTGATCTTGCTTTATTGGAAAAAGATCTTGCACTACACCCTCCAATATGGAAATATCCTATAAATCAACAAGATGAAATTCGTCGTGCTTATCTTAAATTTGGTCCATTTCAGTGCAAGCTTCAAAATTATCTTTTTTCTAGGCCAGAGAAGAATCAATGTCATTTTTGCTCTTCTTGGTTTGATTTGTTTCCATTTTGATTAAAGTATTCTCCAAGCAAAGATGCTGCATTTTGTTTCCCTTGTTATTTATATAATAAATCATGTAATAGTGGTCGTTTTGGACTTAATGCATTTGTTGTTGAGGGATTTAGAATTTGAAAAAAGGTTAATTGAGTTTTAGCACGGATTCAATTATAAATGATTTTAACAATATGAAAACACGTAAAGTAAGAGTCAAGTGAAGTGATTTTAATTTCTGTAATAGTTTTTTTTATATTAGATTTGTATTATCTTCGGAGTACTTTTATTTATGATATAATTTTTTTTTATGTTCACTCTTTCAATAAAATTTCTATCTCCACTACTACTTCACACCAAACACAACCCAAACCCAAACAATCCACACTTGTACAAAACACAAAAGAAATCAATAATTTCAATGGTGTCAATAACCAGCCAGGCCCTTATCCAGCATTGTTTAACCCAAACCCCGTGAGTATTATTGAAAAAACATGTTCCACAACTAAAGTTAATTGCACTGCATATATATGCTTTGCTTTTTGGGCATCTTAAATTGCCATATTTGTTGTCAATCTCTTGACTTTGTATGCAGGTACATGCAAGGTCAGGGATCGGATTGAAATAGGAAATCCAATTGAACAATTTGTGACCCTCCAAAGACCCACATTATTTCCTCCTCACAGTAGTCATATCAGTAAATCTCATGTTGCATGGAATTCAAGGTGACATTTGACTTTTTATACTACAAATATTTAATATTTATCCAGTTATGCATCTCCATCAATTTTTTTACCCAAAATACAACAAAATTGTTGCTCTCACATATGGACCCATCTCTCTCGGTGTGAGACTCACAATTTTGTGTTATAGTAGTATCTAATAAATTGTTGGCCTCTATAGTAAAACTTCATTAATTATTTCAATTTTCTTTTTTAGCAAACATTAATTATTTAAACTTGGAATTAAATGTCTTTGGAAGTTACATGTGCTCATAATTATGACATTCATATGAATTTCAATTTTTAACGGTAGGCCCAAAAACCACCAATTCTTTGCTCTTCGTTTCTATGGTGCACAACACTCATCCAACTACACGCAGTATACAACAAAACTGCATGTTGATATCACGCATGGGTCCATCTCTATGTCTGTGACTCACAATTTTGTATCGTAGTAGTATCTAATAAATTGTTGGCCTTTACGGTGAAACTTCATTGATTATTTCAACTTTCTTTTTAAGCACACATTAATTATTTAAACTTGGAATTAAATATCTTTAAATGTTACATGTGCTCATAATGACATATATTTGAGTTTGAATTTTTAATCATAGGCCTGAAAACCACCAATTCTCTAATTCTGATTTCTATGGTGCACGATACGCAACCAATTACACAATATGACTCCATTCTTCTGCTTCTTATTGTAATTACGTGATTAACTAGTTAACAACAAAATGCATGAACTGTTTATTTTTTTATTCAGGTCGCCCCAACCATTCAATACTATGCAGAATCAACAAGAAGTAGGCCATGCCTCTGGAATGCAGCAGATGTTTGATTTACAATCACATAATTTTATGAGGTCAGTCTACTCAATGTATAGTGTATATATATATATATACACTAAGTATCTAGACAATATTTCACCTTATTATGTGGAAACTCGTTTTTTAAAGAAAATTTAGTATATATAATGTTATTATCATGGACAAATTAACTACTTACAAAATCAGCATAAAATAATAAGCATGTGTTATTTTTTGTCTTAGGTTGGAACCATACTCAAATCTTGAGCCTGTTGTTGCAACAATGCCACCAAATCCTGTTCAACAAGGTTATAGACCCGTGCTGGCTGATCCTGCACCTCCTTCTGCATCCACACTTGCCACAACAAGAAATTGCTTTGGACCCAGATCTTCAATGCCTCCTATGTATGAAATATTTGGCCTTAATTTTCCACTTTGCTTACTTGTTTTAAAAATTTTGTCATTTAAAGATTTATATATATATATATATATATATATATATTAAAAAGCCATAAGTTTAGAAAAATATAATTACATTTGATTAATTTAACTTGATATTCTATTGATGTTACATCTTGTTTTATATTATAGAGAAGTAAAAAACATAATTGAGGAGGGATCACTCCTTTCAATAACTATTTATATGTGGTAATTTTATTTGTCAAAAAATTGAATTAAAAGTTTTAAGTTATTGAATAATACAAGTTTATAATTCAATTTATTAAATAAATTCAATTTAATGTAATATATTTTAAAAATCTAAGTAATAGTCGACTCCAGATTACATCACTAGATTTGTTTGATGTATTTAAAATTTAATGTATATTATTGTTGAGTTAATATTAAAATATTAAAAGATTGAATTAAGAAAATTTAATATACACATATAGTTGTTGAAGGGAATAACTTCCAAAAAAAAAAGAGTTACTTAACTTCATTTTTTTTCTATAATTAATTTGTCATATAAACAATTTAAAACAACTTTATAAAATTCAAGATATTATATTTTTTATGTTAACAAGATTATCTTATTGCAGGTATCCCCCGTTGTATGAAAATCAAGATCATCATCATCCCCAACTCATGATGCCTACTGGTCTTGGACAGCAAAGTGGTGCCTCTTTGCAACAGTGGTGAGCAACCTTTATAGCAATAACCTTTAACACTCTCGCCTAAAACGATATAGAAAGAATCTATGGCATTTTTTTACCAACTGCATAAGCGGTTCATTAATTTCTGTATGATAATTAACAATTCTAAAATTTTGAAACAAAGGTCCCAGGGATTACCGAATCAGAATAGTGAATATAATCAAAGGATGAACACTTATAATCTACAACGGGAGAGTAACACAAGTTCGCAGGCACATCAATCAAGGATTCTGGGCCACTCAAGTACTAGGACAATTGAAGGAACAAGTTCCCAAGTTTTTAACACCAGGGAGGCTGAGATTGCACCCGTTTCAAGGTATCAATGTTTTTCATTTTTCATTTGGTTAATGTAATAATAAGTGATGGGATAAAAAATAAGAAATAAGAATGTAGTGATCGAAAATGAGAATTAAGAAAAAAAAAAGTATATATTTATAAAATTCCTTAAAAGAAGTACATAATTAAACATAATGTAATGATAAGAGATAGTAAAAAGTAGTATTATGAAAATTTATATAAATAATATAGTTCGTTATATTTTTATTAGAAAAGAACACTAGGAAAAGACACAGAAGAAAAAGAACTAATAATATGATAAGAAATATGACATAATAATAACTATAAGGTCCTTTTATATATAGTGATTTTTGTATATCACCAGATTCATCACTCCTACAAATGGAAAATAATACCAAGTATCATAATTTCAAATATATATTTGGTGTTCTTATTTACGTGGTTGAATATATCTGTGCATAGGACTCAACCTTCGGAAGCTATTCGCAGAATTCTGGATATGAACCCAACCAGAATAGTTACACATGCTCCTACTAACAACATGCAAATTGGAAGGGTAAAATCCAAAATCATTTTATCTTTTTATTTAAGGCAACAATGACGAAAATGTATAATAACGAATGAGTTATAACATATGTAAAGCTCTATATGTATTGTTGTCAACAGGGTACACATAATTATGATCTAGGAAACCAGTTGTCACTGAGAGAGGTAAAATTCACATCATCATTCGCTCATAATCGAAAAAGACATAAGTCTAGAAGTTCCCTCAAGCAAAATGTTGTCTTTTATGTGTGCATGTGAATATAGAATTTATCTTTTCCCTAAAAGATTACCATTCTCGGAAATAACTAACCATAGAAAAATGGATGTTACACACAGAAACGTTATGATGAACCGCCACGTCGTGGTTGTCCCCGAAAACAATGTGATAATGCAGAAGAATTATCTTCTCAAAGTGGAAAGGTAAGTGTTTTACTCTGCAAGGAATAAACTACTATTTTAATTCTTGAAAATGTAATGCAATATTAAGTTAGTCTAAAAAATTAATGAATTTGAAATTAGTCTTTGAAAGTGTAACAAACTCTCATGGTATTGTACACTTTCGGGAATTAATTAAAATAATGGTAGTTTACTCATCATGCCAGCGTGAATATATAATTATGATCTAGGAAACCATTTGCTGTCACTGAGAGAAGTAAAATCCATATCATCATTCGCTCATAATCTCAAGACATAAGTATAGAAGTTCCCTCAATCAAGATGATCTCCTTTTATGTGTGCATGTGCATAGAATTTTTTTTTCCTGAAAGATTATCATTCTTGTAAATAACTAAATATGAGAAAATGAATGTTACACACAGAAGCTTTATGAACCACCACGTCGTGGTCGTCCCCGAAAACAACGTGACGATGCAAAAGAATCATTTTTTCAACGTGGAAAGGTAAGTGTTTTATTCAGTCATACAAGAAGTAAATTAAATTCTTGAAAATGTAATGCGATGTTACCTTAGTCTTAAGAATTAAAGAATTTGAAATTAGTCTTTCAAAGTGTAACGTACTGTCACGGTATTATACACTTTCAGGAACTAATTAAAATAATGGTAGTTTACTCATCATGCAAGCATGAATATGTTGTTTTTGTTTAATCGTGATAAAGAATGTAAGAACCTAAGATAAAATGATGAGATTCTTCTTCTTGGTTTGTTTTGAGTAGTCGCGGAAGGTTTCTTCTAAAGCTCAAAAAGCTGAAACAACCTATGGATCTCAACAAATACCACAACAGACTCCTGACATGGAATTTGAGACGAACGGTATTCCACCACCACCACCACCACCAGGTAATTACAATTCTCTAAACCATGTACACACTTTTTTTAATTAAATAAAAGTTGCTAATATGCAGAGATTTGATTGCCAGTAATTAGTTGTCTTGTTATTTAGCAATATTCTAATAACGTACTGTTAGTTTTCATCATCGTAGAGAAATTATATTGCAAGCCAGTATTAAATAGTTTGAGCTAAGAAAATCTTTAGAATTCATGACAAATGGCTATTTTCTTCGTGCAGAGAACTAATGTGCCTAGCCTGCTTAAATGAAGCGTCAAGTGCCTGGAATGCTCAAGAGCAGTTAAATTGGATGATGCTAAATCTTATCTTTTTAAAAACTCATTATTGTTAGACATTTCTCAAAGAATAGAAACAAAGACTATAGCTTTCAGTAATATTATTTGCACATATAAAATTTGATAGAAACTAGAATAAAAAAAGGTTATGTAATAAATTTTAGTGTGCAAATAACAATCTGGGCCATGCATGTCAATGTTGTTTTCGTGTATAACAATTTTGCAATGCAGTGTTGGTTAGATTTATAATTGGCTGCGCTATTAATGTTTTTGGGGGCCACCAGGCAAGCTAAACCCTAAACTATCATTATTTCTTCGAAATAGGAATAATCTCGCGCGATGCATGCCTGGTTTTCATCATTCTATGTTAATTTTTTTCTTCTCTTTATCCGAGAGATAAAAAAAGATGATTAGCAAAAATGCATGTTGATGAGTTGTTTAGTTTAAGAAAATATTTAAGGGTTACTTATGCTCCCATCCTTATAGCCCCCCTGATTCATTCGATCCAACAATTCTTCAGTAGAAGTTGGGTGCTGCGAGTTAACCACGTTTACAGGAAGAGTAATGCTGTTGCAGACTCGCTGGCAGCGTTGGCCCATTCAAAGCCTATTGGGTTTTTTTTTTTTGTTTCAATTCCATCCCCCTGTTTGCTCTTCCTTTTTGTTAAAGGATCTGGTTGCTGGGCCTATTGTTCGGGCTGTGTAGCTTTTGAGGCGTTAGCCCCCCCCCCCCCCCCCCCCCCCCCATCGAATAAAAAAAAAAGTGTGTTCTTACATTTAAGTTACAGATTGCATGTATTGATACTAACAATCTTATTCAGGCACACATATATACTTTCAATTATATGGCAACATTGAAACTTTAAAAAGGTAAGGAACAACTACTTAGGGTTATACAGTGGCTCACGATCGATATGGTTTTTTCAGCTGGTTTTATGAGAGAGATTTTTCTTTAATTTGCTGAATTGGATTTTATGAGAGATGGTGACTCAAGAAATGAACCACCAGATAGTGGCAGTAGCAACAATTTGACATAGAGAAACAAACTAGAATCTCCTTCAAAGATATAATATTGATGGGAAATAAGAATATGTAAGTCTGCAAATCGAAGGATGACCTCTTCAAAGAGAATGTTTGCAGAATTGAATATGAGGATGCTAATCCTCTAAAGCCAATGGTGCACGTTACTGTTTCAGGTTTTCAAGGCCTTTGCATTCCATGGCAAGATGCAATTGTTGTTAAACTTCTTGGGAAGAATATTGGTTTTCATACTATGTGGTACAAACTTTAGATTATTTATTTTATGGTCAAATTTGACAATGAAGTTGATCGTCTCAAAGTGACGGATGAAGGACTGTGGATGATCATTGATCATTGATCATTATCTCAAGGAGTGAGTTTTTGGACGCTAGATTTCACAACAAAAATTGATAAAATTATGGTATGGATTGGATTTCCTGGATTGAAAATCGGTGCTATATTAATATGAAAGCATTTTGATGGTTTTATCTTCAGTAATTGGGAAGTTCATAAAGCTTGATAGCGATATTTTAGATTCCTGAGGTGGTCGATTTGCTTGCTCGAGTATGTATTGAAGTTGATCTCAACAAACCTATAAAGGGAAAGTATGGATTAAAGGTTATTAGTATCAGGTTGAGTATGAAGGCCTTCCTTGTATTTGCACAAATTGTGGATGTTATGGTCATCTAGTCAAAGACTACAAGTAGATTCAAGAGTTCTCTCAATTTTCACAAAATCCTAATGGACCTAATGCGCCAAGTTGCAATGTCTCCAAATTTTCACAATTTTTTTTCAGTTGGAACAAGAAAATAATCTATAATATTTTCGTAGAAAAAAATAATTGTTTATAAAATATATAATCTTGTAATAAAATAATTTATGATTTCTTTTATCTCTTAAATTTTTTACATTCATTCAAAAAAATATTTTATAAAAGTAACACCTATTTATTATGGGAACAGTTTTTTTTAATAACTCTAAGTAAAAAAAAAACCCTTTATGATTGCCCCCACTCTTGTCAACATGCATCCGCCACTGCCTTTCACCTTTGGTTCATTAATTGATCGGCATACCATAAAAATATGTAGGAAAGCATAGAGAAAAAGATTATCAATATTGTAAAAATAAAAAGGTTTTAAGGATTATATGATAAATATACAACACTTAATACATGGTTCACCTTGATCTGCGCCTTTTTTATTGCATTTTTTTTCCTTCAGTTTATGTAATAATACAAAACAAATGCTCTTATTTTATTTATATTTGATTGTTTAACTTTGGCATTCCTCCTGGCAAAATTGTCCATGCAAGGAGCTTTTCCGTAAAACAACAATATCCGTACAGGACACAATTCCACTAATAGTGGGAGGACACAATGCCAAACAGATCATTACATTTTACGTAAGACAGTGTAATGCACAACTTTGTGGACCTAGATATGCAATGGTGCAGTAAATTATAGATAAGGCCCGTGATGGTGAAATCATGGTTCAGGGAGTTTAGAAGATAGACATGCATCTACGGCTTCAGCAACAGTAAGGAAAACCCACTGCCTTCCGATTTTATCCACAAAATGTGCCACTTTGAGCTTGTTAATCACTAGCCACCTTGGGTTCACCATCGCCAACTGCGAAATCACATAGCAATAGCAAAACTTTTAGATTAGTTTTATAGGCTTGAGCAAACCACACCAACCATATAATTAGGTCCCAAAGACAAGAAATTAGGATTATCACAAGTTCATGGTCTCAATTAATCTTCACATGACATGTAATCAGTTTTTAATTTTTTTAATTAATAAAATTAAATTATGTGTCAAATAAAAATTATCTGAAACCATGATAATCTCATATTATGTAATAATTTCTCTCAAGATACATATTCGTGGCAGTATTCTCACTTGTACGCCTCGCGAAAGCAACCTCTTGTGCAGTTCCTCCAGTACTAGAATCCCAGAAGTATCAACATTCATCAGGTCTATCAAAAGAGCATTGAGAAAGGATCATTCATAAGGTTATATAAAAAAATTCCATGAAATGTTTAGCATTTATTAGTGTCATTCATGAGTTCTGAGACTCACTGCTCATGTCTAAGATTACTGCTTGGACCCTTCCCTTAGCAAGCTCGTTTTCTTCTTCCGTGACCCATTTTAGTATTCTGGAACAATTGAATAATTTTAATTTCAAAGGTTGGTAATTAAATGTATAAAACTCTCCAAAAAATATTGTAAATTAAAGTGCTTGCCTTTCTCTAACAAAATTTGCATTTGCAAAGCAGAGTGAGCCAGAGCTTATGCGAATCACCAACATGCCTGGAGTGCTTATGGCCATGGGATATTGACTAACATCACAGAAGGCTTCTGTTCTTGGAACTCTACCGAGAATTTCTATCCCAGGTCGAATTGATTGTATTATTATCTTTGCAAATGAGACTGACACCTGCACAAACACACATCTCAGTCAGAGACTAATAATAATCGATTCTATAGTTACTCTTCACTTTTTTTTTTTTTTTACTTTAATTTGATTTAATAGGTAAAGTGAAATGACCACAACTAAAGAGAGATTTAAGATAAATGATTGGTGGAGAAGTTTCAGATTTGATTACTCTGAAAACTGAAAAGACACAACTCTTGGTAGATAGGGAACAATAAAAATTATTTGAGTTGAAAATGGATTTCCAGCAGTTGAAAAACATGTGCAGCTTTCTGATCTCACCTTTCTTGCAAAACTAAATTAAAGGAGAGATCTATGTACACCAATCAAAATTGGTAGTTGATTGGACTTTGTATGTATAAATATTACACTTGTCAATTAAAAAACTATGATGATTGTTAGAATTAAAGTAATGCTAATAAAAATTCTGAATTCAATTATACAAGTCAAGCATATGAGGCCAAATCTGTGGACCAGAGCCTATTCTTGAAGCCCGACATATAAGGCAGTCACCAAACAAGACAACACAATTATCTAGGTCAAATTATTTGATGGATGGAACCCCACTAATTAGCGATGACAACACCAAGCCTTTCATCAATTCAGAAATCGTGTCAAAAACTCTATTCTACACTAGTTGCCAACCCAATTCATGTGTAGCTATCAGCGTGAGGGAAGCTGGGTCCCTACTCCCTTCCATTTGTGCAAATTGTTAATCGTGTGAACCTTGGTTTCTGCTTGTATGATACGCGTTCACGTTGCCTTATGATCGAACGTGTAAACTGATGTCATTATAGTTTTTGAAAGAACCAAAATTCTGATTTAGTCATTGAATGTGTAAAAGGTATGACAAATACAACTTAATGACAAATCAGTCATTGAATGTGTAAATTGTAGTATTTTTTTACACATTCAATAACTAAATCAGAATTTTCGTTATTTCAAAGAGTTTTACATTATTTATTAAAAAAATAAACATCCTGATGAACAATAATGAATGAAAGAAGTCAACTACTTACTGCAACAAGAAGACCAATTTCCACCGATTTAAACAAGACCCCAAAGAAAGCACCAATGCAGGCTAGAAAGTCAAATTTGTCAACCTTCCAAATATAGCAAGCTTCACTTATGTCAATTAATCCAGGAAGTGCAGAGAGGATGATAGAAGCAAGTATGGCCACAGGAGTGTAGTATAGAAGCCTCGTAAACAATTCAAGACACAAAAACACAGTAACTGCCATCACAATATTTGACACTGATGTTTGACATCCAGCACTGAAATTTACTGCAGTCCTTGAGAAAGAACCTGCCAGTGTTTAGCACAAACTATTAATAAATTTGATACATATACACTTTTGATTCTGCATAAAAATATTTCAGATTAATTGCACAGTTATTAGCAACATAAAAAAAAAAAAAAGTTTCACCAGTTGCCACATAGCATGAAGAGAGAGATCCAGCAATGTTCATACATCCCATTGCTAACATTTCTTTGTTGCCATCAAGATGGTATCCTTTAATAGAAGCAAAAGATCGACCAACCGCTATTGCCTCCTGAATTTGAAGTTCAGATATATTTCCATTAGTAAGACAGAAATTATAGTTGGGAAAAAGAAATAACTATTTCCAATATTAAAAAAAAAAAAAGAGCAAATAAATTAACATACAGTAAGAGCAATAACGGCAGATATCAATCCAATTTTTGCTGCTTGAACAACATGTGGACCATGGAATTGTAACTGTTGAACTGAACTTGGATTCAAGCCTCCTTTGACATGCTTTATTATGTTAACCCCATTCTTATCAGCTTTTGATAAATACACAGTTAAAGTTGATAATATAACTGATAGAAGAGGAGCAATAGCAGGCAACCAGAAAAGTCTTTTGTTTCTTCTGCCCTGAAAATAAAATGGCATACACATTATCAGAATCTCAAATCAAACAGAGGAAGTGTAGTAGTGGTATGTGGATGCCATAAATTTCATTACTTACAACAAATCGGGCAATTAAAAGGAAAATCAAGAATGAACACCCGATGACAAAATTCAGAGGGTACCACTGTCAATGGAAAAAACAAAGAATAATGTCAAATACTCAAATATCAGCAGAAGTTACAGAACTTAAATAAATTGTTACTTTTAAGAATTTATAATTTATCACCATCTTCATTAAAAAAAAAAAAAAAAACCATCAATAGAATGATTTTTTTCTGAGTTCAAACCCAAAACATAAATCATTTAGCAAGATCTACTCACTTTTTCTCCAGATGTGATTTGTTGGTGGAGTGACTTATAAACAGATTCCAACACAGATATTACATCAGTTTTGTTGGTAAAATGAGTAATCCCCAGCAACCCCTTGAGCTGCTGAAGACCAATCATGATGGCTGCGCCTGCCATGAATCCAACAAGTGCAGCATGTGAAAGAAAATCCACAAGAAACCCCAACCTGCAGAATTTTAGTAGAATAAACTGATTACTTGATAAGGAAACCAACACATTTAAAAGAAATTCCACAAACAGATGAGGAAACTACCTGAAAATACCAAATGCAGCTTGAAAGATTCCAGCAAATAAGGTAACCGTAAAGACGACATTCTTGTAGGCATCAGGATCAACAGCAGGATCAACCACTTTGGGGACCAAAGAGGATAGCAGCAATGAAACTACAGCTACAGGCCCAATTGCAATTTCTCTTGAACTCCCCATCACAGCATAGATAAGTGGAGGAACAACACTGGTGTCTGAATACAATGAAGACCAATAAAAAAAAGTTGAAGCATGATGCATGATGCATCAGTATAGTAGTATATATAATAAATATGAGTATATATATAACTGAAGTCAGATACATACATAGACCATATTGAGGATCAAGTTTTGCCAAATTAGCATATCCTATACTCTGCAACATCAGATAGAAATTAGAATGTACTGTAATGTAATGTAAATGTTCCACATCTGATATGCATTACATGAAATTAGAAGCTAAAGTTAGTGAATATGTATACACCTGAGGTATGCTGAGGCTGGCAAGAGTTAAACCTGCTAGCATATCATCTTTGAATTTGGAGGCCTTGTAATTTTTGAACCATGTAAGGATTGGGAATAGACTCTCCAAGAATGAAACAGCATGTCCAAGGCAAGTTTTCTTCTTGGATGTAAAAAAGGACACAGTTTTCTTCAGTGGACTAAATAGCTTGTTCCTTAGAGGTGGTGGATTGGGAGGATTCAGCACCCAAATAGACCTCTCTATGTCACTAGTATCCTCAAGATGAAAGTGCTCTTGCTCGCTGACTCTCATACTGGGAGCTGAACTCATGATTGTTTGAAGTTTGAAGTCTTGAAGTGTTTGGTTGAACTCTACTACTAGTACTAAATGTACATTAATGTAAGTTCAATATAGCATCTTATTATCTACACGACTATTGTTGACACGGGTCAATTTATTTGGATGATTGCGTGAAAAGGGTTGCAGCAAGCTCTCATAGAAGACTCTGCTAGATGAGGGTGAGAGGGTTAGTTGTGGCACCACTTTGATTGGCTAATCTCAAAAGTTGGGAATGTCTAACGATGAGTACTAGTCCTCTTTCGACAAGACTATTCTCATTTATAATTCCCACGCCACTTTTTCACCACTTTTCAGTCTTTTCTCGTCTATATCATGTTACATTTCTCATTTGCTATACTTTTTTTAAATTATTTATTTTGAATGATATGGAAGGTACTGTGAGATTTTTACCCATCCCCTTTTAGAGTCTGTATGAAACTTGATTGCGCTAATCCGCGAATCTACTCATCTACTGTGAGAGGAGAAGAAATAGAGTTGAACATTCCTGAATTTACGAAAGCAAATATGTTAATAGAGTTAGTTTGGAATTCATTTTGACTACGTTAAATTGAGGTTTAGCGTTTCATTTCACCAAACTTGGAAAGAACCTAAGAATGTATTGATGTTTACTGATTTATAAATACACATTAGTCTTCCATTTAGAATGTTTTGGTATAAATACATGTGTAGATAGAATCTTGTAAGTCCGGTATTTTTTTTTTAAACCACGTATATTATTTATTAGAGACAACTTTATTTGATTAGAATTACCATGCACAACAAAGTTTTCATTCCAATTATTATTTAATATTGTTATGTACATATGATTCAAATTCGAAACCTTTGATTAAATTGAAATAATCTCATATCAATTAATTCATCTGTTTGATGATGTTAAAGTCATATATAATTACTAATAGATATTTTTACCAATTAACATTATCACAAATGATAATGAGTAAGATATGGATTATAGTATTCATTCATAGTTTGAAAAAAAAAAATTCTCATATTGCTTACATACTTATCCAGATAACAATTCTATATTTAAGTATTTTATATTCTCATATTTACACTCTACTCATACTTTACTTGTGTGTGTATGTGCAATCAATAAAAAATATTAAAAAAAAGTTGAATATTTATTCTTAAATTCTTCGGACATAATTCATAACTGAAATTAAAATACATGATCATTATCAACCAATGTTATAAATCTTAAAAATAAATCTAATAATAAACTACAATAACTAATTTTTAAACTTCAATAATTAATACTATATTTTAGTAATTAAATTAATAATTAATAAAAATATAATTATATATAAGATATAATTAAATTATACTATATACTTATAAGGGTACACATTGCCATTGAAATTTATAGGCTGATAATTTTTTTTAATATTTAACACAGTTGTATAATGGATCTCAAACTTTGAGACACTTGTTTAAGCAAAAATAACCATGTGTCAATTGGGATTCAAATAACCAATCTCACTTGTGTGTCTCACATTATAATTGACGCACAGAGGAACGGAGCCATGGACGCTCCAAAGTGGATCACAAGGGTCGGGATGACGATTGGTTTAGATCTGAACTTCGTTGATGGGGATCTGTTGATGACAGTGGTTGTTGATTGCTGCGCGCTAAGGGTGGGTGTGTCGTGCGTGCGCAGAAGCTCGGAGTTGGGGTTGTGCGCACAAGGAGGAAGGAGGTGACATGGCGATTTGATGGTGGTGGTGGTGGTGGTGGGTTTGTTGTGCATTGGTGTTAGGGAGAAGATGGTGCTGCGTGGTGGGTGATGCTGAGCGCAACGGCGCAGTGAGGGTGGGTGGTCATGTGCACACGGAGGCTCGGAGTCGAGGTCGTGCGCACAAGGAGGAAGAAGGTGAGGAAGTGATCTGATCATGGTGGTGGTGGGTTTATTGTCCGGTGATGTTTAGGGAGGAAATGGTAGTATGCCATACGTAAAAGTATTAGCATTTTTTTTAATTTGTGACAATTTATCCTTCACAAATTATATTTTAAAATTTAAATTAAAAAAATATATGTAGATTTGATTTTACCCAAATTTTACTTCGAATTAAAAACAATACATTATAATTTTGTAAGAAAAAAAAATGGATAATTTTTCATAGGGATAAAAAATTAACATTGTAAATTTTACAGGAAAGAAAAAATATATTTTAGTCTATTCCTGATCAATTCAGAACGAGTTATTGTTTCCAGACAATTCAAATCAAAAATTTTCTCTCAGATATGTTGATGAAGCAATTATTTTTTTAGATAATACCTTGATGCATCAATTCAATTTAATTCAATTCATGGCAATGCAGCAAAACACTTCAATTGATATTACGTTGAGGGAAAGGCTGATTAGGTTGGAAAACATGAATAACAACGTAAACATGTAAATGATCTGTCGGTGATAAAAAAAAATTAGAAATTTCACTTTTTATTTTAATCCATGTGTCAAATTTTATTGGTGGTGACAATTTGTAACATCCAAGAGAGATTGATGATTTAAATCCACGTCTATTCATCCACGCACTTAGCATGAACAAAAACTTGCGAGAAAGAATATGAATTTGATTAATATATTGTGTATCAATTTGAGACAGTTTTTAATTGACAAAAAATCATTTTTACTAAGTAAACACTGTTATGAAACATCTTCCAGCACTTCAGAAAATAAATTGACACAAAACATAATAAAATTAATATCACATCTTCATTTAACGACTACAGTTGTAACTGACAAAGTAAATTTAAAACTTAAACCAATTAAACTTTTATTTAAAACTGAGAACTGAATTAAAAAAAAAAATCTTAATTAATTCTATAATATATGATCAAGGCAAAAGAAATCTACATTTATGTATTACGATTTTTTTTATCAATGAGATCCTTTCTCCTTTAACATTTAGATACTAATTAACTAATTGAGGAAAGCATAAATTGATTCACAAACCAATTTAACTGTCATATTAATTGAAATGAATCGATCAATTTATATATATGTATACAATCACGTGCTTTTATGATTTTTTTTTCAGTTTTATACAAATATTATCTTTAAATCTCTCATCGAACATTTCGAACTTCCTTGCCACGTAAATAGCCAAATAGGTGCTTTTAGGTATTGGCCAAAAAAAAAAAAGGTGCTCTTAAGAATATAACCAATCAACTAATAAAAATTTAAGGAATTGTTCAATTCGAATTAAACATGTTAAAATTTAACGTGATGCACTTATAAAACTTAATTGAAGGAGTGGTTCGATAGAAATAAGATGATATCCTCAACCAGATCAAATTATAACTTCGAACCTCCACTACATTTTAACAAAAAAAATTGCTTAGCAAGAAAGTAAAATCAACTTATAAGTTGTAATGCAAATCTATTCTACTACAGGCACAGACACTTTATGATCCTGGTAAAGTGAACTAATACTACTAAGCGTGCTTGGAGAGTGATCCAAAATAAGCTTAAGCAAGAAAATTAAGACTTGGATGAAATTGAGTCATGTCAAGAGCATAAAGTACAGCAATGTGATGACAAGTGTTGAGATATGGATATAGATTGTGAGCACAACAGTGGGAGTGGCAGTGCCACCACTTAAATTAGACAGTATGGTATATGTATGGAGGAGGTTGGGAGGGAGAGCATAGTGGCATCTGCCATATTGGTCCCCTAGCCTTTGGTTCCTTCTGGTTTTAATTTCAATGGTCGTGAAAAGACGTATGAGCACCACCACCGCCCTATATTACTATGACTTTTAGAGCCCACCCACTAACTAGTATTATTCCTAGCATATTGCATATCACCAACTCTTTCTAATTTCAACCTTACCACACACATTTAATTCTCTTTGTAGTAATCTTCCTCCTTGGCCCTTGCGGCTTCAAAGATCCATCCAATCCCTCTCATAATAATGTTTATGAGGGAATTTATCAATGTTGAAATCGATTGCGTGGCTGCTAAAAGCCTCATTTCTTTTTTTGTCATTTCATTGGTTGCTTAAAACACGTAAAAAATTTAAATCCATTTCATATAACAAAAAAAAAATTTAAAGAATTGGCCTAACGATATAATATTCTGTTGCGTTTATAGGGTTTTGAGAACGATTTAATTATTGGAAGAATTTGTATTCGATTTTCACTATATAAAAAATTCTCTTGGGTCAATGATAATCACGAATTACAAATGAGATTAGTCTTCGATCAAGTGAATTGGAGGAACACTCGTGAACTCTGACTTAGGACAAAAAAATAACAGAAAAAATAATAATTCATGCACATATTCTAAAGACTAATTGATACTTAGAAAGAGAAAAAAAATATAAATATAATAAATGATATGATATGATAAAAATAATAATAAATATTAGTAAGATGTTTGTTTATAAGAGTGTATGTATATTATTACTCAACAAAATTTCTGCCATAGCTTTGCAATATAAGTGGTAATTGTACTAGCTCTTTTGAGGATGATCATGTTATAATAGGATGATTCTTGTAGTTTGAAATACATGATGTGATATTTTGGAGATTATAGAGCTATCTAAGTATACCTATGCAATGAAATTCAAAGATGCTATGCTTTATGAATGATTGCAGCTTTAGTGGAAGTCAATTTCAATTTAAGTAATCAAGTTGGTGGGGCCTTTTGTATTCCTTTTTTAAGTTAGGTCTTGTACTGATTTTGTTGAAACTGTAAGTCAAACCCATTTTTTCCTTTTTTTTATTAAAGATGTTTCCATCCAATAGCTAAAACTAATTTAGTGAATTTAAAGCTCCAACTGATCAACATTTCATCAATCGAGTTTGAGTAAGGTCCATTGCAAACTCAATGTGAGTTACAGGCTATTGCTTGTTAAGCAGAAAACGCCTATAGCTGACCAATTCATACAAGTTTTTTGCGGTTTAAGGCCAAATTGTGACAATTTATGGAACAAGGTTTGAGTTGGGTCGATCACATGCTCGATGCATGTCACAGTTACAGTAGGTCAAGCTAAAAAGTTCAAATTCATTTAGGAGTATAAAATAAGGTTCGATCCTAGTGAAAGTCTATTTTGTAAAAACTTTTGGGAGTTAAGTCTACTAAAAATGTCTATATTTAATCTGTGCTCAAAATTAAAAGTCTATATCCTATATTTCTTTGGTAAATTTGAGTCGTGTAGGCTAACAAAACCCATTGTACTGCTTCTAGAGAAGATTGATTATGAGATAGAGAAGACTAAGCAAGAAGTACAGAAAAGTGGATGAAAGTATCAAAAGGAACAAAACAATTTCGTTCTGCAAACATAAAACTAGAATTAGAAAACCTTTTCTTCAATTTTTAAGAGTTAAAATAGTTTTGAACAAATATTTCAACTCCTTTTTATGCAAACAAGTTTTCTTTTCAAATTTTAAGTTTGTAAACCAAAAATTGAAAATTTACACATATATATTTTGAATTTTTTTATAACGTGTTGTGTGTGTGTGTGTGTTGGAGGTAGGACATTTTTATACGAAGGGCACTATACTAGTTTCCGATGGAAAATGATAGTAATTAAAGACAAAAAACAAAACTTAAAAAAAAAAGGACAAAAAACAAAAGATTGAATATTACAGAAATCATAAATAAAAAAATGTAAATAGAAATAGATTAAAAGCAAAACCTGATATGCTGATAAGAAAAAAATATAGTTAAACCTTGTAATTATTTTTATTTATCAGAAAACCGACCATTTTATACCAGCCGCACACTTGTACAATTATTATTAATTCCTCCATGTAACCTTCTAGATTAATCACCATATCCAATAATATTTTTTTTGAAGGAACCATATCCAATAATACAATCTTTAATACTATTTTTTCATCCATACAATCTTTAATGACAGCTTAAGATTCTATACTCAATATGTAATCATTAAACTCTTACAACAATATCGTAAAAAATATTATAACAATTGAAATTATTTCTTTATAAAATCAATAATTGCAACCCTAGTAGTAAGCGTCCCAATTAAGTAAGAGGTGTCAAACATTTTAAGACACGTTTTCAAATGTTTTAAATTAAATCAAGATTTATAGACAGTTAAACATAATTTTAAAATTAATTCATTATGTCATATTATGAATTTAAAAATTTGTTCAGCAACGAATATCAAATTGATGAAAATAAATCATTATAGAACGACGCAAAGACCGATATTATATTGAATTTAAAATGTTTATTCAGAGACAAGAGTACAAGATAGATATGGAACATTAGAACAGTGATTTTTGTCCTTAAATGTCACCCTAATTTTTTTTTAGAGAAAATGTCACCCTAATAACTTTATAAAATCCACTAATTAATTGAATGATACAATCCATTATTAGTATAAAAAATTTCAGGCAAATAAGTTCTCGATTAACAAATGCATATATAGGACCCGGCCGGCCAAGTAGATTCCACTAAATTTTGGCGTTTAAAATTGAATCAAATTATCAAATCATTTTTTAAGAGATGAGTAATCTAAAACTTAATAAGAATGTTCAGAGAGTTTATCTCAACTGATTTGATTAAACAAATACGTGAGTTATTATAATTTTTTTATATTGTTTACGATTTTCACAGATAAAAAAAAAAACTCAATTAGAATGGTTTGTGTCCAAAACAACTGTTTAGATGTGATGAGGTTAAACTTAGAATGAAAATGGACTCAAGTGGACTAGGCTTTATAAAGTTTAAATTTAACTTATTTATAAATCAAAGGAAGAAACTTACGTTATATATACTTGATACAATTTTTTTAGGCGTAACCTAAACACACACAGAATAAGAGAGTAAAAAGTTAAAATTTAATTAAAATGCATTGTACTATCATTCAACCGATTGTTATGTATAATAAATCTATTGATTTTTTAAAATAATTATTTTAAAAACCAAAAAAAAAATTAAAAGTCATATTAAATAAATTTTTAATTAATTACCACAATAAAATCATTACATTAACCATGTATGAAAATTAAAATAAAAAAATTAAGAGTTTATTCTGAGATTTGATATACATACAATAATTCATATCACTATTTATACAACATCTTTTGTGTATGTATTCATCATCATGACATATAATAAATGATATGCAAGATAGACACAAAAAATTATTATTGTATATATTGATATACAAATAACAAGTTTCTTATACAAGTTATTATAAATCTCCATGTAACTAAGTTTAATTCCTGTCAATACGCAAACATCCTATAGAAACTTTTCTTGTCGTCACATCTTATTAATGAAAAGGATGACATATATAGCAAAATAATCATACAATTAAATGTTATTACGATATTCATTTTTAGTTCCTAAAAAATAAATTGTCTTTTTTATCCTTCATAAACACTAAAATGTATCATATGGGATCCTTATCCTTCACATTAATACACACAAAAGCATCTATTTTTGGTTTCTTATTTTTGGAAATAGGGACCACGTATGACACATTTCTATAAAAGAGGGAAAAAAAGAAAGATTTATTTTTTAGGAACTAAAACAAATAGTACCATATTTTTAGGGACTAAAAACATGTTTAACTCAAATCAAATTTAATTAAATGTCCATGTAAAAAATTGCATCAGTTAAAGAAAATGTAAAAAAAAAAAATTGCATATCATTGACAATATATAAAAATTAATTTCAAAATTTATCATTGAGTGCATGGAATGACTGACACAATATTGTTCTAACTTATTCATTAATATTGAGTTTAAGTCTGTATATGTAATTATATTAAATAATCAAATAAGAATTTTATTATTCATAACAATCATATTTAATTTAAGAAGAATCGTAAATGAAATACGTGATTTTTATTAAAATAATAATTTCAAAATTTATTATAATATTAATAGTCGTAGAACTCCTCAAATAGATATATTAATTATTTAAATGTGTCTACTTATTAAACCTTAAAAAAAAATAGCTGAAAACTATGTAGTAAGAGATGGGAAAACACTAGGAAGGGTATTGAAATGTATGTTTAAACTTTCATAAATCCTTTTCAAAAACTTGTTTCATCTTTTGTAGAAAGAAATATACAATAACTTGTAAAAAATATGCTATTTATGACAGAAGACGTGAGTAAGATCTTGACATGACATGAAAATATCATAATGCAAGACCATTTACAACACAATATAAGAAGCTTAAGGAAATTAAGAAGATACATACACAAAGTTTCTATATTAGTTTGTCTTAACCAATAATACATCCAATATACCAAGGACATCACTAACAGTTAAAAATGTTATTAGTATTGTTTAACTTTAATCTCTTCAAACTCAACATAGGTATTCTTTGATTAGTTTCTTAAAAAAAAGTATTGTTTAACAATTGACCGAAGTCTAAATAATCATCTACTTTGACTTCAGTCAATTTCCAAATAATCAAAAAACACACGAGTATTTGAGGGTGATGTCTAATGTGTTCGATCTACTTTACTTGAAATTCCTTCTTCTTCTTTTTTTTACCTTTTTTTATTTATTTTATATTATCATGCATACCTGGGGAGAATTAAGCAACATCATCAAACTTCATTATTTCCTCATAATATAAAATTTAAAAATTATTGTCCTAATTTTAAAGATCACTAGTGATATATATATATATATAATCAAATAACTATATATATTATTTTATATTATTTAATATTTTCCAACTAAATTATTGGCTATTGTCAAACACTTTAATTATTTTATTTCTTATTTATTCAATAAAATCTTTTATTTACCAAGGAATTTAATAGAGAGTGACTCTTAATGCACAATCCATATACACTTTATTTTTTATTTTGTTCATTATTGGGTATTAGAGGAAAGATAATTGATTTCAATACTTTATTTATTGAATTTTTGAATTTTCCATTTGTTTATTATAATATTACACATCCATTTATTACATATATGAATTTTACTGTTTT
>PYAF01003243.1:4536670-4547608 GCA_007407185.1 Glycine tomentella | reverse complement strand
ATTTATTTCTACAAAAACTTAAAACAATATATATATATATATGGGTAAAATATGTTTGAGGTTCCACTAAAATTTGTCAAATATAAATTTTATTTTCATAAAATTTTCATATTAATTTGGTCCATATAAAAATAAAACATATTTTTTTGGATCTTTAGTGTCAACTTTGTTAGACGTTAGACATGATTAATAAATTTACATGTGTAATATGATTACAAATGAATTAAATAATTTGTGGTGGTTAAATCCCAAAATAAATAAAACAATTTTTGGCAATAAAACATCTCAAAAATTGTAATTTTTTATCACTTTCTAGATGATTTTTTTGCAATTTCTAATAAGATCAAAGAGAAAGATGAAATAACTGGTATTTTTTGAATGTGTTTGAAAAGGTTGAAAGATAAGATAATTAATTCATTTAAGTAAATCAAAAAATTGTTTAACAAAATTATCACTTAGGATTAACAAAAATATATTTTATTTTTACATGGACCATATTAATATGAATTTTTATGATGATAAAGTTATTACTTTTTAAATTTTACAAGGATCTCATATATTTTATCCTATTTTTATTTTATATCACTAAAATTCATCACAACATTCTTTTATAATCCATTTTTTCATTATACATTCTTGTAGAAACATATTTCACACTTATTTTTTTTTATCATATTTGTATTATTCATAATTGACAAACTTTCATATTTGATGATTGGGCGAGTAGGCTGCTTGAAATCGCAAAAATATCACATATCTAATTAAGGTAAGAGGGATACAGGGTCGGAACTCGGAATCACGGTTATTGGAACAGGGCAGTACGGAGTACGGACCGATCTCCCCAACAAAAAGTTTACTTTTAAATAATTTTAATGGCTTATAATTGATTTTCGAAGCTATACATTACAGAATTTGAATGAGTAATTTGTTTTTAATTGCCTTTTTCATTATAGATGTATGTTAGTCGATAAATTTGTTTTAATGTATTTTTTTATAAATAATTTAAATTATTGCTAACTATAAATTTAGAATATTTCAAATTTGGTAGATAATTTTTCTAGCTATAAATAAATTAATTCTTACCATGTAGTTAAACATGAAAATTTAAATATTTTTCAGTTTTAAAAGAAGTGTTATTCTAAGTTATTTTTACATAAACAAAAAAATAGTAAATAAATAAAATAATAATTTTACAAAATTAACCTTAATATTAATACTACATTAAAAAATTAAAGTGAGATTTATTAAAGACGTTAGTTGAAAAAATAATTAATATTACATTGCAAAATTAAATGCGACATTTATTTGGATTTTTTTTTTCAAAATGCAATACTTATTTTTTCACGGAGAGAATAGTTCTTTCTTTTTTTTAAGAAGAAAAAGTCAATGATTTTAATAAATCTCTACTTCCAAATCACAAACTTAAAAATTTCATTATTTTGTTGTAAACTTAATGAATGACCTTTGTACTCTCTTTCTCTCGCTATTTGTCAAACAGAAAACAACAAACAAGAGTAAAAGAACAATCAAAAGAAGATAGAAATCAATTGTTTTGTATTTTTTTATTACATTTACTTTAATAAGATATAGGATCTTTTTGTTAAAAATATATTGGACATTTAATTTTTTTTATTAAACTAAATTTTAAACAATGATTAATAATAAAAATTGGTCATTGTTGATTTTAAATTTTTACTCCCTTAATAAACTTTTCTATTTCCGATCTCGGATGGAGACTCTTTCTTCTAAACAAAAGATAAAATTCTCCCCTAAATCAAAAGTTACTTATTATTAGATGAAAAATAAGATAAAATTATTTTTTAAAATCAACAAGATAAAATCATTTTTTTGTTTACATGTTTTACTAGAAAATTAAGATTTTAATTTTACCTACATAAAAGAGAATCAAAGTTCAGATATATCAATTTTATTCCAATCTATATTCTAATACTTATATATTTTTAGGTATATTTCACCATTATTTTTAGAAAAACTCACGAAAAAATATTACGGTAAAAAGGTTATGTCAAATTCGATAATAACAATATTATTTATACCTATTGAATAAAAATTATAATTGAACTAACTGCAATAATTGACGGCTAAGAAATTGATGTAGTAGTATCATACTTAAAAAAGCTGGTTTGGACAGAAACGGAGTGAGTTTGTTCAAACTTTGAATATTGAGAGCAGTGCAATGGTAATCCCCACATGCCAACGTTGAATCTGGACGCTATGTTGTCCTCGTGCAAAGTTCAAAGTTCAAACAACTATTACACGTGGGATCCCCAGCGAAGCCAACGCAAAAAGATTGCAGCAAACATCAGCATTGACCCAACCAACGACTTTTAATTTTAAAAAACAAAAACAAAAGAAAAAGCATTGCCTACTTTACATTTCGTAGCTCTCTTACTTTTCAATTTTACATTGATTGCCGTTGCGTTGCCGCGCTTTGCAACCTATATAATATATATAAAATACAATTCCAACCCTGCTAAGTATCCGTTTCTAATTGTCCCCATTAATATCTTACCTTATACTAGTATTATTTTATAGTACGTAATTTATATCTTACCATAAATTAGTAATATTATAATCATCATCAAAGTTAATAATATTGTAATCATCAAAATAAACTTTGTTACAAAGTGCACTCTCCTCCTCGTAAAGACATCGTGGGGACATTAGCTCTTTAACCTTTTTTATTTATTTTATTTGGGGATCTTCTTTTTTGTTTTCTCTGGTTGTCGGACGTTTGGATACACAATTTATTTTCGGCAGCCAAACAGGGTCTGTCCTCCGAGTTATGGATTGTGAACCGAACCGTTTATCAGTTTCGATTCAATAGATAACACGGGTAAGTGGGTAACAGAACCCAGCATTACAATGCACTTGGTGGCATATTTTATGGTTAAGGATCATTCATTGAACCTGAACATGATCGGGGTATTTTTTTTTCCTTAATTAAATTTCTTAAAATAAAACTCTTTTTTTAACACAACATGTTTAAGGACAAATCGACTGTGCCATGTTTCTGCTGCGTTTGTCACTATTTTCTGCTCTATATTTATGGGTTTCACGTTCAAAAGTTGAAGTTTGAGTCTTTTCAGAGAGACACGTGAGAAGGAAAACTGATGGTATGTGGCGAGTGGAGAACCAAGTTGTTAATTACTCTTTCAGTTCTGTGTATTCATATTCTCTCTTGATATATGCATATACACACAAATTTGTCTGTTTTTTTTTTTTTTTTCTCTTTCACTACCGTTGGTTGTAGGTCATTCTCTCTTCGTATTTTAATTTGTGCTTTACACGAATTCTGAGATGGCAAGGGTTAAAGCACATTGGTGTGAAGAAAAAAGAATACTTGTGGTGTTTGTGTAATTGGAATCGTCCACTGTCAATGGCTTGCATGAGAAGCTTAGGAAGGATAGGTGTTAGGAGTCTATTTTAGACTTTATTCTCCAAACGATTGTGGAATAAACACTTGGTGGTTCATAACTCATAAAGGGTGTGACTCATGAAAAGTCCAGATTTTGGTTGTCTAGTTCTGAATGAATTAAGGATGCTTTCATGTTCTTTACTGTTTTACCCTGCATCCAGAGAAAGTGAAATTAAGTAAATACTGTGGTGCTACGTTAAGGAGAACATGTGCTATACTGCTATTATATTAGTACATGATGGATTAATTATCGATCTTCACATTAACAAGCAACTAATAAGTACAATTATTGGGACTCTGTCGGACACTCAATACACGTTTTGAACTTTTGAATATTGTTTGTTTATTTCCCTTTGGAATGACTTTTTGGTTTTCTGAATTTTATTCAGGTCTAAGACTTTTATACCTTTCCAATCTTTTTCTGAGACTTACAATGGATGATTAGAATTTTGTATTTATGCTCTTGTAAGTGAGAGGGACTCTTGTGCGTGTGATTCACTCGTGCCCGTGCTTGTGAAGAGGCACATACAAATACCATGAGTGTTACTGTTCATCGGATAGAAAATTTTGCAATCAATCTCCCATAGTATGAACTGGATTGTCTGGTTATCTTTAGTTTACACTATATATCTTGGTAGTCATCACAAAATCACGAAATATTTTTTAAGATCAAATTAGTCTTGAGATTTGACATAAGAAATCGGCTAACAATTCCACAACCAAGTAGTAGAACTTACAATGGATGCTTGTCATTGACATGTTTAACTTCTCTGTCTTTTTCTTTATTATTTAAACTTATTGAATTTGTGATTTTTAAAGAAGCACATAGTAATTGCCGATTAGTAATAGACAATGATACTTCTCGTATTCCTCGCTTTCTTCTAATGTTAAGACAGTTATCAAATTGCTAGACTACCATCTGACTTTAGGTGCATTAATTCCAGGGTAGTTTGGTCAGGATTGAAAACTTTGCATTGCAATGTATGATTTTGACATGTATTCGATCCGGTTCACACATTAATTGGGTCTAGTTTTTCAATTTCAGCCTGAGAACATTGACCTGAAAGATAAAGTCTTTGAGGTTATAATCCAATAGCTTCACAGCAGTTACCTGCTTAAGAAGGCATCACAGCTTGAACAAGTGACCATTCAAATCTTCTGTCACATATCCCCTGCTCTTCTATTCAGGTTGGCTAAACATTTCAGAATTATTTCTCATAGTTAGTAGGATCTATTTATCATCAATCAACATCCAAAAATTCTATACTTCGTGCCTGATAATCTTCATTTTGGACTGTATATTAGAGCTACAACTACAGGCAACATGGTAGACTTTGCATGCAATATATAAACCATATTCTGTCATGTGATTACTAATCACACTCGTTGAAGTCATTCTTTTTACCAATACATCAAGTCATTCTTTTTACCAATACATCTGGTTATGACTTTTTCCCTCTATTACAGATTGAAGATCACGGTTGATGTCTTCAATGGGTCCTCCTGCTGATGGAAATCTTGAAACAAAAGAGATCGATCTCAGAAGTATGTCATCTTCTTCACTTGGTCAGGCACCACAAGCCCACAAAGTAGCAATTCCTCCAAGACAGAACCTCTTCAAGGAATTCCAATCCACTATAAAAGAAACATTCTTTTCTGATGATCCTCTAAGACCCTTCAAAAATCAACCTAGATCAAGGAAGATCAGGCTCGGTATTGAGGCCATATTCCCAATACTTAGTTGGGGGAGAAGTTACAACCTTAAAAAATTTAGAGGAGATTTAATATCCGGTCTCACTATTGCAAGTCTTTGCATTCCTCAGGTAGGTGCTTTACTACGTTGATTTCAAGCTTCTAAAGAACAGGAAAATCAATATAATTCATGTTACATGCTACATTTTTTGAAGCTCTAACTTCTAATACTTGGCTTGAAAAACAGGATATTGGATACGCCAAGCTTGCACATTTGGCTCCACAGTATGGACTGTGTAAGACTCTTCTTGTCTCTCATCAACAGCTCAAGTTGCACACGTTTAATTTTCTTTGGAGTTATTGGACTGAGATCATTTTGCATTTTGTTATCCTTTGCAGACTCCAGTTTTGTTCCACCACTGATTTATGCTGTCATGGGTAGCTCTCGTGATATTGCTATAGGACCAGTGGCAGTGGTTTCTCTTTTGTTGGGGACCTTACTTAGTAATGAGATTGATCCTAAAACAAATCCAGCAGAATATCAGCGACTTGCTTTTACAGCCACTTTTTTTGCTGGGATTACTCAAGCAACGCTTGGTGTTCTTAGGTATATATATGATACTACTATATAACCAATGCTCTAGAAGATATTTTGTATTTAAATATTATATTCCAACTTCTGAAGTTTATCTCTTGTGCAACTGCTATCAGCTGCAAGTATCGTCTGTTTAATATACATAATGATAATCTTATGGTTGCATTATTTTTTAATTTATATTTTTGCATTCAGGTTAGGATTCTTGATTGACTTCCTATCACATGCTGCTATTGTTGGTTTTATGGGGGGAGCTGCTATCACAATTGCCCTTCAACAGCTTAAGGGTTTCCTTGGCATTAAAACTGCACACTTCACAACGAACACTGATATTGTCCATGTGATGCGTTCAGTATTCTCAGAAGCCCATCATGGAGTATACTCTCCTTCTCTCTCTCTCTCTCTCTAAATATACATGCAAATTATTAATTAGGACTTAGGATTCCTAATTATCTGAATAAGTCCATGCCAAAAATTAAATTGCTAATAGGGTGTATGTATGTTGAACACGAAATTGACTTATAATTTAACACCTGTCTATCGTCATGCAGTGGAACTGGCAAACTATACTCATCGGAGCTAGCTTTTTGGGTTTTCTTCTGGTTGCCAAATATATTGTAAGACATTAGACCGCCCCCTTATTCATTTTGCTATTATTCCCTAATTGATCATTAGGATTTTGTAAATTGTTAATTATTTCATATTTTGTGTGGATCAGGGAAAGAAAAACAAGAAATTCTTCTGGGTGCCAGCAATTGCTCCATTGATATCCGTTATTTTATCCACTTTTTTTGTATTCATAACTCGTGCAGATAAGCAAGGAGTAGACATTGTAAGAATATAGATTTCCACTTTCATCGTAAACATTGCAGACCATTAGTGTATTTTATGAAATAGTGATGGTAAGAGTGACATAATATTAGTCACAGCATTACTAAACTTATTGTCTGTTGATATGTGAAGGTAAGAAAAATAGAAAAAGGCATCAATCCTTCATCTGTTAAAGATATTTATTTTACCGGAGAATACCTTGGAAAAGGTTTTAAAATTGGCATCGTGGCCGGCATGATAGCATTGACTGTAAGTAACTTTGACCCCAATACCTCTCTTGATGAGTATTTGGCCAGTTATTCCTATAGTTTAATTGAATCATTTTATTTTTTTGTTGTCACAGGAAGCCACAGCAATTGGAAGAACATTTGCATCTATGAAGGACTATCAATTGGATGGAAACAAAGAAATGGTGGCACTAGGAACAATGAATATTGTTGGTTCCATGACTTCGTGTTATGTAGCAACAGGTAAGCTCAAAGAAAAGGTTTATGAATCTAACTTGTTATCAACTGTAAGTTTAAGAAATATGTAATAACCAATATGTAGTCATGTCTTATAAGCATATATATACTTTTAGCTTAGAAGTTAGAAATATCAAACAAAAATGGAAAAAGGAAAAAAAAAAAAAAACTTCAAAGACTAATTCTTTTAGCCTCTGATCTATGTTCTTGTTACCTTCAGGTTCTTTCTCTCGGTCCGCAGTAAATTACATGGCAGGCTGCCAAACTGCAGTCTCTAATATTGTGATGTCAGTGGTTGTGTTATTAACCCTGGAATTCATCACTCCTCTTTTCAAGTACACCCCAAATGCCATTCTTTCTGCCATCATCATTTCTGCTGTCATCAGCCTTGTAGACTATGAGGCAGCAATTTTGATTTGGAAGATAGATAAATTTGATTTTGTTGCTTGCATGGGTGCATTCTTTGGGGTTGTTTTTGTCTCGGTTGAGATAGGACTTCTAATTGCTGTAAGTACTACTATAATTAATGCTTAGTTATTTATGCTCTAAAATGTCAAAGCTAGTCTTGTTCATTTCGTATATTGATTGCTAATTAATACTTTGTGGCAGGTCTCTATTTCCTTTGCAAAGATCCTATTACAAGTCACAAGGCCCCGAACTGCTATTCTAGGGAAGATTCCTAGGACTACTGTATATAGAAACATTCAACAATATCCAGAAGCTAGTAAGATTCCAGGTGTACTGATAGTAAGAGTCGATTCTGCAATATATTTTTCCAACTCCAATTATGTTAAAGAAAGGTAAAGACGTCTTCCTCCTTCATTTGTACATTTATATATAGATGAGAAATTGTTTTATCCCAGACTTGAGGTTAAGGCTTTGTTTGGGGGAGGGATTTTAGAGGGGAAGGAAAATGTTTAGGTGGTGACATCTTTTTGTTTGGAAGTTTTAATTTTTGAGCAAAAGGATTTGAGGATTTTTAAAACTCTTCTGAAATCTTCCAAAGCCTAAAAATTGTTGTTCTTTCAACTTGGAGATTTTTAGAAGGAAAAATAATAAAATTACTATCTTACCCCAGTCCGTGTTAATAAAATTACTATCCTACTCCAACTAGTGTTAATAAAACACCAAAATACAAAGTACTGTATCATAATTCAAGGACAAAATTGTAAAAGTATCTTATTAATTCTCCATTTCCCTCTCTTAATATATTTTTAACTTCCAAACAAGAAGGAAGGAACTTCTCTCATTTTCTTCTCTTTCCTTCCCCTCTCTTCCCCTTGAATTTCTTTCCTTCCCTTCCCCTCCTAACTCTCAAAGAAAGCCTAAGTGAAATCAATCCAGTATGTACAGTGATTGAATTTATTATTTTGGCAACAACTAAAATTAAGCCCAATTACTTAGGAGGACAGACGTGTGATTCAAAACATGTTAGGGAACACTATCTATGATACTTAGCACAAGACTAAATTTAGATGCGTATGTAAAAATGCAAGCAATTGTTACTCATGAGAAGAATAATACCCAATTTATATCCAATATCTTATGGGAACTATTCGTGATGCTTAAGAACTATTCTCTTGCAGGACATTAAGATGGTTGGTGAACGAAGAAGAACAAGAAAAAGGAGACTACCGCACAAAAATCCAGTTTTTGATAGTTGAAATGTCACGTGAGACTCTCTACTTTTGTCCTTTGTTAACCTTGAACTCCTGCAGTAAAACCTTTATTTTCATTCAGCTTTTTTTTTTTAATTATTATTATTATTATTATTTTTCTTTATTAATTTTTGTGTTTTAATTTGTTGCAGCCGTTACCGACATAGACACAAGTGGCATCCAAGCCTTTGAAGAGTTACACAGAAGTCTTGAGAAGAAGGGTGTTCAGGTAACTATGCATGACTGACTAATTAGAAAACAAAACAATTATATATAAATGATATTATTATGTAACTATAGCATATTATATTTAGTATCTTACCGTAAGTTGTTCCTTTTGTACAAGCTTGTTTTGGCAAATCCTGGGCCAGCAGTGACAGACAAGCTTTACGCATCCAGTTTTGCAAACACGATTGGCGAGGACAAGATCTTCCTCACTGTTGCAGAGGCTGTTGCATATTGTTCTCCAAAGGTGGTTGAGGACCCTTGAAAAATATATATGAATTTTGCTGTTGATTGAGAGAGAAAAAAATGGGGACAAATATATAGATGAAATGTTGTGGGGGAATAGAAATAAAGACCAAAGTTTCCAGGTTAGTAGAGTTAGATAGTGAAGGATATATGAAGAAGGAGAAGAAGGTGTGAAGGATGAGAATTGAGATGAGATTGGTCGCTACAAAAAGCTATAGTAGAAGAAAGTGGCCTATCCGATTCTGCTACAGTTAGTTAGTGCTACTACTAGCTCCACCATTCTTATCTTAAAAGTGTTCAAATTCAATACACTATAAAACAAAAAGAGAGATAAAGTTAAGGTGCATGCGCCAGATAGGAATTAACTCGTTCTCTTGTTTTACTTGGATGTCCTTAGAATCTAACTCAGGTCTATGTTGTGTGAAGAATGGTCTCCTACGTACTCTCCCTTTCACTAGGGATCGAAGTTGTTGTAATGTTGTTCTTGTTCATCCCTGCTACCCTTCTCATTGAGCCATTGTCCCCTCATATAAAAGAGTATAGAACAGTAAAAAATCTGTAGAGTATTTATTGTTCCATTTCGTGTTTGCAAGTCTTGCTGTAATTATTAGTACGTTTGAGCTTTGAATAAAAATAATAAATGAAAAGTACAGTTGGTGGATCTTTAAAGGTGTTGTCGTGGCTCTTGCATGAACGAAGAGGCAAAACAAAGCCAGATTCATACAAGCAATTGAAGCAGAATTCGAAAAAGTTATTTTTTGAAAAAGAAGTATTCAAATATCATATTCGAATGTAAACAGTAAAACAGTACAAGAAACCTTTAACAATGGACAAAATTAGTTATAAATTAAAACTGGTATTTTAGTTTGTATTCTACACGATAAATATTTATTTTTATATAATTAAAGTTTATAATAATAAATATTTATTATTAGTTTGAAAATAATGTAAAAATCTACATCTAAAGCACACATGCATGTGTGTTTAAGTTGTATATTTATTTATAGTGGTAATATGATAAGAGACATACTTCATTTCTTTTTTAAGATCCAAATGACTACATTAATTATTGACTAGAAAATTAGAGGAGGGATTTTCTTAATTTTTTAAAATTATTTATCATTTTTACAATTATTTTTTTAAGATTTAATAATTATAATAAATAATTAATCTTCATTATTATATCTTGCAAAAATAAATAATAAAGATAAAAAAATAACTCTTTTTAAAATTACTCTCAGTATAAAGTAGATTCTTCTTCGTAAAATGAACAAACTTAATGGGTTTGCTTTTGGATTTGCTGAAACGACAAACAGAACATGCATATATTCCTTACATTATTACATAGTGAAGCTTGAGCTGTTTCATTTTCATCGCCTAATATATATTGGAAAATACTGAACCTCTGTCCCATTTTAAGTTGTGTTATTTGGGATGGACAGAATCACAGAAGAAAAAATAGAAATAAAAAAGAAATATAAAAAAATTATAATAGAACAAAAAGTTGATATATATTATCCACCGAAACATCAATCTATTTAAAGAGTAATTAAATTACAATCAAGATGGTTTGTTTTTATTAAATTGGTTACATCTACTTTTTTAATCCTATAAAAAAATAATACCTTAATTGTTGATTTTTTTTTCATTGGCCATCATATAAATTTTTTTTGGAAGCCACCTTTTTATATTTTAAATGTGAAAAATGTTAGTTTAAGATTATCACATGAGAATCACATTATTTTTAATGAATTTTTTTTGCTTAAAATGATTTTATTTTTTGTTTTT
>PYAF01003243.1:4525096-4536570 GCA_007407185.1 Glycine tomentella | reverse complement strand
TTTTTATCTTATTATTTGTTATATATCACTTTCTTTTGTCTTTGTTTTTTCTTTTATAAATGAATGTTTTTTTTTTCTTTTCTTAAATTTACTAAGGAAAGTTTTAAGGAGATAATAGATGAGAAGAGTGAGAAGTGTAATAAAAGTAAATCACATGAGTACTCATTGTAATTAACTCCTACCTAAACTATTAACTAATAGGAGAAATTGTACTTGTAAGACAAAATGTATAACAAAATATATAAACTAAAAGAGAGAAAAAGAGAAAAGGAAAATATATTTAAATTTGAAATATAACAAATAATAAGATAAAAAAAGAAAATAAATATAAAATATAATATTATATAAATTATTGTATAAATTACTCTACACTTCTCTGATGATATCAGATAATATCATCATAGGAAAAATACAAGTAACACCTAATTGTTGCCATTTTTTTATAAGTAAACACCGAAATAGTATGATCACACATGACTCCTCATAGAACTCAAAGAAGAGAAATGGAAAACTAACCAAGTAATCCATTATATTTAATTAAAATGATAAAAGAGAAAATGACATCCCTAAGTACTCTATTTATAGAGTTAATTCCTAACAAACTAATGTTACTCTTTTTTTTTAATCGAACTAATATTACTCTTACGTGAATGATTTCAAGGACTGGTGGAAATAATTAAAGTGATTCACTGTCCTTCAAATTAATTTCCCTGATGATGGAATGCTTGATCTGTTGAAAATTTTCGGTGACACTATTCTTTTCTTTGACATTATCGATCGTTGGTACTCAATAGTCAGAAGGAATAACTGCGTAATCAGGCAAAAGGGAAAATGTGAAAGCTGGATTGCAGTCCAACTATTACTTATCAATAAAACATGCGTCGTTGAAGAGAAAAACGAAGGCCTGATTGATCGTTGAGTTCAAAAGTAGAAACATAAGAGTGTATTCCGTCAAAAATGTTATCATGATCAGTTTGAGATTTGACTTCCTTCTAGAATTCTAGTTCCATGCAAGTCAGGTTAATTTAAAATAAATAATTATGATGAATTCTTTATAATAAAAAAAAGTAAACAGCAAATTATTAAAAGAGTGGTACGGTTGTTTGAAAGTTCTTTTTACGCGTCAGCGTAAATCAACTAGAATGAATTTCATTTCACTCAAATAATAGTTTTAAATTTGAGTCTTAATATATAATTATGTTAAAGAGAAAAATAATTATGAATTGACATTATAAAAAGTTTTTGAATTTTTATTTAATCACAATTTATTATATACGATAGATTTTTTAATTTTTAAAACTATTTTTTTATATAAACATTAAACTTATGTTAAATACTTATTTGTTTCCAATTTAAATTTATCATGTATAATAATCTTATGCATCTTAAATAAAATAGTTTCTCATAAAAATACTTGTAATTACAGCAAAAAAGTATTAGGAAAAAGATAAAAGAATTCATGTGTATATCTGTTGAGATTATTACTCATGGAATCTCTAAGTTGAGTTGCAATTTAGGATACACAAAATATGAGCTCCAATCTAGAATACACGGAATATAAATAGGTCCGTAAGCATGTTTCAATATATACCTTTAATAACTTTATATAAAAAGTGAAATTTATCGATCTAATTGTAAAATTATAATTTTATACTATCTTGATTGCTTATGTCAAAATTAAACCATAACAAAAAAATAATAATCAACTAGTTCATATTTTACTATACAAATAATTTAAAAAATTTCTGTCAAAAAATAAAAAACTTTCAAAACTGTTATGGAAATTTATTTCTAGTTGTAAAAAGTAAGGAAAAGGTATCTTTTTAAAAGTAAGGTTTTGGATTGAAAAAGAAAATGAATTCTAAAAATTAAATATGGAAAGGGTATTTATTTTATCTAAAATTTTAAATAGTTTATAAATTTAATTTATGGAATGATAAACTTTTTTTTTTAAAGGCTATGGATTGATAAATTTAAACACATATAACCAATGTTATGAAAATCGGTCTGGACCGTTCATACCGGAAAATGGTGCTATCCCCGGATCTGGTTAGGGATTGAACCGACCATGCATCTGACCCGACTTTGCCCGGTGAAACCCAATTGATTTTAAGAGGACCTGGTCACCTGATTGGTTTTTGGAACCCTGATCGGTGAAATCACTACAAAAAAAAAACCTGTCGTCATCGTGCCTTCACTCTGCCGCTATCGTGCTCCGGCTAATAGCATCGATTCACTCATTCACATGAGAAGATCCTAAAACACAAAGCCTAATTTTGAATCCAATTCCAACAAACAACCCCCTCAATTCTTTCAAATCGAACTACATATATGTTGAAGAGAATGGATGAAGAAGCATAGAAGAAGAAGAAGAAGAAACGCTATATTAAAAGAATAAAGTCCGAGCTGCACAGCAGCCATCAGCAAAGGAAAATAATATATATATATATATATATATATGTATATCTAGTGGATTAGTCGATATTAGGGAAAAGCATATTTGGGTCTAATATGGGCCAGATCCACAATGTTACTTTCTGCACCCCTTTTATTGCTTTATGCATTTTCTATTTTACATTTTGAAATAGGCTTTTTGCTTATTTTGTTTATTAAAAATTGGACTTGTTTTAATTTAAGTACTTGTTATTTACACTCTTTTTTATTATTAATACACTTTACTTGTGTTATCAATTTTTTATTTTAATTCTTATTTTGAATTTTTGAGTATGGAATTATGAATGAATTTTTCTTGATCAAATAATGTTAGTTATATATGTGTATATAATATAATTTTAAATTTTTTAATATAGACCGAATCAAATCGGGCCAATTACTAGCCCATCGGTTGGACCACTGACCTAGTGAACTACTACTTTGATCGGGTGAATGACCGAACCGATTTTCATAACAATGGATATAACAGATATTATTGAAATATATAAGTTAAATAAAACTAAAGAGTAAAAACAGGATTGCGAATAGTATCCTCTAACTAGTACAAGTTCTTGGGTTTGATGGTTAGATACAGATAAGAATGGGCCTGTGGTCCAGTGGAAAACGAAGATTGATGGCAGAAAAATGAAAATAATACTTTTTAATAAAAAAAATACGAATTTGGGGTTGTTTAGAAACATATTACAAATCTGAGACAATGAGACATGCCCAAATTGGGCGTGCTTCATCCGTGACGACACGTGTCACGCATCCGTGAAACTGTGTGGATATAAACTTTGAACTGTCATAACTTTTGATAGGAATATCCGATTGAGGCGTAGTTTGTGTCAAAATCCTCGAAATCGATAGGGAAAGGCCTAGATAAATTCTTGAAGGGGATTCGGTCAGCTATTTTTTCCAAAAAAATGTCTCTAAGTACCTCAAAATTAGGATTTAATCTTCAATCATTCAAAAATTTCCTTGTTTTTCTACTTTAATTTTTTTAATTAGTTAATTTAATGCTATCATTTATTTTTTAATTATTCTCTTAATTTCAAGCGTTTTGACATATCGCACACCTCGATCGGACATTTCTATCAAAAGTTAGACAATTTGAAGGACATATCGTACTCCGCTGTAACTTTTTTCGATATTCTAAATTTTTATATGGTTTTGTTTAATATTTTTTGGATTTTTTATATAATAACCCCATTTATCCCAAAGCACATTCATTCCTAACTTTTCCGCACTCATTCCACACTTTACCACTCATTTCACTCATCCCAAAGTGCACTCACCACACAATAATTGGAATTGTAGCACCCCATTAATTCCAAAGTGCACTTGGAGTGGTGAAACATTGCAGAACTCTATAAATAGAAGTGGAATTGCGTGAGACAAAGTGAATCAAATTGAAATGCAAAGAATTGCATTGTGCTTACCCAGAGAGATAAAGATGGTGACGATGATGGAGAAGGAGATCACAAAACCCAACTTATTTGCACGATTGATCATTCATCATGAAAGATGGACGATCCTTTCTAATTCCCTTTCTCGTTTTGATGTATATGTTTTGACCATACTAATTTTATACAATTGAGTTACCGATTGACAGAAAGCCTGAGTTTCGGTGTAGCTTCCATGACAAATTAATCGACTATGTATTTTTGGCTGAAACAAAAAGAGAAAAGAAGGATTGTCTTCTGCGTTTTTTTGAAAGAGAATTATCAAATTATGAGATGAAAGAGATGATGAGAGGAACGAGGATAATGTGTTTAATGGGAGTAATCTCGATATAAAAAATGAGAAGTATCAAAATATAATATTTTATTCAAAATGCTTTCTATATTAAAAAGTTATTTATAATTTAAAAAAAATTCAATTTTTTTAAATTCCAAAATAAAATTGAAAATTTTCATTAAATAAAATATTATATTAAAAATTAGTTATATAAAAAGTCCAAAAAAATTAAACAAAAACATATAAAAATTTAGAAATTATATTAAATAAAATAATATATTAAAAATTATATATACCAAAAATCTAAAATATATTAAATAAAATCATATAAAATTAAAAAATATACTAAATAAAATAATGTTAAAAAAAAGTAAAAAAGATCATATCTATGATGAAGATCAGTCTAAAAATACTTTAAAGTTAGATAAAAATAACAATAAATAATATTAAATGATATTTTACATCAAAAATTAAAGTACACAAATTTTGGTTTTTATATCAGTCGCTAACAGTTTTTACGACAAAATAATGTGGTCGCAAACAAAAAACTAAAAAAATCATAATATTTCATCGAAAAACTTTTAGTCACCGAATTAACGACGAATTTAGTCACGCTCAATTTAAACATGACTTAAGGGGTGATACACTCAAATTAGACGTGTCTCCCTGTCCGTCCCGGATTTGTAATATATTTCTAACCAATTCCAAATTCACAATTTTTTTATTAAAAAAGTATTATTTTCGTTTTTTTTTTTTCGAAAATTGATAGATAAATAGATCATACAGCTGCTTTCCGCGCCGTGCTTAGTCTCAGTAAGACAGAAACCGAAACTAGAGCGGAAATGACTTCTTTCCGTGCCGTGCTTCGTCACACTCACATACACATAAGCACGTTCAGCTGCTTCACTCCACCGCTGCGCACACCTACTATGGCGATGTTTTTAAGTCACGGTGCCACGTGGCACTGTCTTATTCCCTCCAAATCCTCCAGAACCGTTAAATCCCGAGCCAGTTCAGAGAACTACAACTTAGTGTTGAAGAAAGACGAGCGCTTGGGAACTGGAGAGTGCGTCGGCGAGGTTGCAAGTGGGACCACAATTGCGGCCATCGTAACTTCCGTGGGAGGCCCACCTGCCGCCGTCGGAATCGTTCGACTTTCGGGCCCGGGGGCGGTGTCCATCGTGGGCCGAGTGTTTCGTCCCGCAAGGAAGACGTGGCGGCCCGCCAGCCACGTCGTCGAATACGGCGTCGTCTTGGACTCCGACGGCAACCTCATCGATGAGGTCTTGGCGGTGCCGATGCTGGCCCCGAGGTCGTACACGCGTGAAGACGTGGTTGAGCTTCAGTGCCACGGCAGCGAAGTTTGTCTGCGCCGCGTGCTTAGGACTTGTTTGGAAGCCGGAGCAACACTCGCTCAACCAGGTGCGTGCCTCTGTTACTCTAAATAAACCTAATGCCTAATTAGTGGTGATGTCAAGGTTTTAAATATCGTTCGTCGTCGCGTTCGTTTCGTTTTGTTTTTTATATATTGCCGCAAATCACGGACAAATGCGCCGATACGGTCCCAATGCGGTCGTGGACAATTAAAAAACCCTGGCGGCCAAAATCACGATTGGTGTTTTTTTCTTTCAGGCGAGTTTACTCTTCGCGCTTTTCTTAACGGTCGATTAGATCTCTACCAAGCCGAAAACGTTGCGAGATTAATCGCTGCGAAATCTGTGGCTGCTGCAGATGCTTCATTGGAAGGAATCCAGGCATGCATAATTCAACTTTGTTTCCATGGTGTACTGCATCATCATCATCATTAGTACTTGGCAGAAAAGAAAATAAGAATGTAAAATAATTTGAGCTTCTCTCATAATTTAACATCAACTTGTGAATCTCAAGTTTGGGCGAAGTTAAATGAGAAGTTAGTCAGGGAGCTTGCATGATCTGAGGGTGTTAATGACAGAAGATAATTATATTGTTGGACAGGGTGGTTTCTCTTCTCTTGTCAGATCATTGAGGAGTCAGTGCATTGAATTGCTCACTGAGATTGAAGCTCGTTTGGATTTTGATGATGAGATGCCGCCTCTGGATTTGAATCTGACTGTGGATAAAATCCATAACATGTCACGAGAGGTTGAGAATGCGTTGGAAACGGCAAATTATGATAAGCTTCTGCAATCTGGATTACAGGTGAGGTTTGGAGCACTGCGTTTGTTTTTAGATGAAGTTCCTTGTTTCTATGTGAGTTTCATGATGAGTTGATGACTGATGTTGTGCTTCTATTTTTGTTCTTGATATGAAATTCTTTCAGATAGCAATTGTTGGGCGCCCAAATGTTGGCAAGTCAAGCCTTCTTAATGCATGGAGCAAAGTATGTCACAGTCATTTTACTTATCCAATAATTTAAGTTGATATTTTACTTATTTGTTGAATCTTTTCTGTAGATATTAGCCTTGGTGTTGGTCAAATTAATTAAATCATGCACATAATCATTTTTATACTTAATCAGCTTCTCAAGTCCATATTTTCAATTTAAGGGGCAGAACTACATACATGTAACTGCATAAATATGTATTATAAAACATTGTGATTGTTTAACTTATTGAGCATGGTCTTCTTGTACATTGTGATTGTTTAACTTTTTGAGCATGGGCTTCTTGTAGCATGCAGAGTGAGAGGGCCATAGTTACTGAAATTGCTGGAACCACTCGTGATGTGATTGAAGCAAGTATCAGTGTCAGTGGCATTCCTATAACCCTTCTTGATACAGCAGGCATCAGGGACACGGATGACATTGTGGAAAAGATTGGTGAGGATTTCTTTCTTTTTTCTTTCCTTTAAGTTCAGTACATGTATAATTTTCTTTTTCTTTGTTGCACTGTCTTTCACTTCTCTGTTAGACTGTAGATCAATCAGTATCACAACTACCATCTAATATGATGTTATGGTGTCTGCAACTTGTTTGAACGCTACAACTTCACAACGTGATTCATCCTTTTATTAATCTTAAACTTGCTTGAATGCGTTTTATTTCTTTAAAAATTAAAATAAAAGAATATCATTAGCAACAGAATAATTTTACATAGGCTTGCAAATAATTATCTCTTTTTTGAAATGTAGTTTACATGGAACACCTGGAAAAAGTGAAAATCAGTAAGATATAGGGCTATATAAACTTTTTCTGATTTGAATCTGCAATAGATGTATCTTGTTGCACGCATCTTGGTGTTTTGCGTCTTACTTTAACCTCATTACTTCACATGTGCTTAAATATATATCTCTATTCTCCTAATAGGTGTTGAGCGATCTGAAGCAGTTGCTAGGGGTGCTGATTTAATTATCATGACTGTGAGTGCTGTTGAAGGGTGGATATCTGAAGACACCAAACTTCTTGAAAGAATTCAATCTACTAAGGTTTGACCACATTATGCTCTTTCTCTCTTTTCTCCTTATTTTATTCATGATATTTAATAGGTTTTTATATAGATAGAAATATAAACCTTTTGTTTGATGCAGAAAAATTTGCATCATTTGACATTTGAGAGAGATGTTAATTTGAAGATATCTATGCTGACTGGGCAGCACCAAACTTAGATAGGTTATGACAAATATATCCTTCTAAATATATCATCACATGACAAATTGGCACACAAACAACCTGTCTGCCTTAAATTTTGGCATCCTATAGTTACCACAACAAGAGTAAAAGCCTTTTTCTTCTAGTTTGGATCAATTACATGGATTTTAAAACCAAGTCTTCAGAAAGGCCATTTAGATCTTGTAGTTACCCCTAAAAAATAACATCCTGTAGGATAATTCTCTTAAAACATTATAAATATTTCATTACACCTTTTATCTTTCTTTTAATATTAAACTTAGTATTTGTTATTAATTTCTACCACGCTATCAGATAATAAATGATGCAATCTTTATTTAATCTTTCTGTTGTAAATCAGGGATCAACTAGATCATCCACCCCAGTCATCCTTGTGGTCAACAAGATAGACTGTAAACCTTGTGCTGAGACTGAATGGGACAAAGGATGCCAGAGCCATATTTTCAGTAAACGTGTGTTTACATGTGCCGTTACTGGTCAAGGATTGCATGACTTAGAGAGGGCAGTATTACAGATTGTGGGTCTTGAAGGCATTCCTGCTGGGGGTCGCAGATGGACCGTCAATCAGGTAAGCTATCGTTTTTGCTTTCCATATCTCACAAAGTCTTAGCTTAAAAAATTTAAAACTTTTAAATGGGAAGGGAAAGGAATTAATAGAAGTACCTTTATTTGGTAATTTCAACGAGAAGTAAAGGTTAAGATTATGCTTAGTTACGATGAAAATGGGTAGTGGAAAATAACAATGTAATTAGACACTGCAAAGTCTAGATACATGATACATCTCTGTTTTCTATTATTCCATTTTCACTTCAACCAAGCAATGGCCCAAGTGTTGATCTTCTACTCCATGACCCATGAGAAATGGCTTGCATATGCACACACACACAAAAGAAAAGTAGGAAAATAAACTTTTTTTAGGGGGGTTGGTCTTGAATCTCGATTGTGTTTGCTGGTATAACGATAATTCAGAGACAATGTGAACAACTTGTTCGGACCAAGGAAGCACTTGCAAGGTTACAATCATCAATAGAGGAGGAACTGCCTCCGGATTTTTGGACAATTGATTTGAGGGATGCGGCATTGTCCCTTGGACAGATAAGTGGAGAAGATATATCGGAGGAGGTTTTATCAAATATATTTGGCAAGTTCTGTATCGGCAAATAGAAAGGGTCCCAATATGTGCTTAGTGATTTTTAGCTAGTACATCTCCCATGGATTTAAGCCGTGGTGATCAGTTTTGATGTATATTTCTCATACTGGTATTATCACGTGAATTGTTGAATTAATTTTTAGAGTACAACTGCAAATGAAGTGATTAATATTCAGTAGGCTAATCCACCGAAGCAAGTTTTTAATTCATCTATTAGAATTTGGGACATCATTGTTTCATGGTATCCATAAATCATTTCATTGATTAATTTGATTGCAAGTTAATATTAATAGAATTTGGAACATTTATTTTGAAGTCAATATTTATTTAATTTTTAACAGTTATTTTTTGGTACCATACAAATTAGGATACCGTGAAAATTAACGTCGGATTTATCCGAAACACTATGCAAAGATGTGCATATAGCTAGAATGAGAGGGACTGCGGTAAAAGATGTGGAAGATACGCATCAAGGCACTATCAACGTGTAATTGGTCAGCTATTGTTATTGTTGTGGACTTGTGGGGATAGATGTTGGGAGGTGAATCCCTAAATAGCTAAATAAGTATTTATTTATCTTTTTATGAGTTTAAAACATTAATTGCTATCACTATTTGAACTTCATTTTATAGATTTTATATTTTACATTCATTTTATTTTAATTAATTTTATTTTCAAACTGTAGATCTTAGATCCAAATTAATGGTTAAAATCCAACTTAAAATTATAATTGTTCACACGACTTAAACATAAACAACAAAATTTTAAATCAATATCAAATTTGTAAAATTGAAATTAAAAGTAAAATGCTAAATTCTAATTCTAATTCTATGCGTCAATCAGATGTAATAAAACTTGTTGGAAAAATCTTGATTAATATTTTCCTAAAATCAACTGCCATTGGTGATTTGAAACATTGTGGAAAGCATACATCGACTACCCAAAATCGTTATGCATTAAAAACAATGTTACACATTATTACAATTTTATTCAACTATACGAAAAGAATCAATCAACCAGCAATTAAATAGATGGAACATGGTGATGCTGGTTGTGATCCCCTAACTGCATAAATTAATTACCATCCAAGACTCATGTAATTTACACTCTGAAGCAACGGATCCCTTCAGTAATGAGGGGTGCAACTGCCTCCTTTCCCTTGGGGATAACAACTTAGCCAAGGGAATCAACACAAATAATTGCGTTACATTTATATGACACAAACAGGGTCCTCTAACCAAGTACCTTGCGAAGTTCATCCGTCAACTTCGCGCGACCCGATGGCTCCAACTGCACCAAAATTTACAAGATATGACGAACCAAGTTATAAACCCTAAACAATTAATGTAACCAAATAATAACAACATAGCTAAAGAAATGAAAAGTTCAAGTGCTTTACCTTGCTTAAAAGGGCAGCAAGACCTTGAGGTAGAGCTTGCAAATCTAGAGCTGAGTCACCAATATTTGTCAATTGAAGTAACACTTTCTGCACACGCAATTCCTTTAGTTTATTCTCGTAATTTGAAGGAATATCCTTCCATCTGAAGAAGGCTTCATCATCCAACCAAGCATCTTCTCTACCTTTGGCAATATCAGAATTCAAATACCATTCTTTGAGCAAGTTCATTGCAGATGCATGTGACAATTGGTCACCAGCAGCATCTCTCACACTGTTGATCAGTGATTGCTCACCAATTCTCCTGTGCAGTCTCTGGTAAAAGACAGAGCGGGAGTTACGCCAGTCCAGAACTTCTCTAATGACACCCTTGGCAGCCATTCTTAAGGAAGTATCATGCAGTTCAGCGAACTTGGTAGCTATCTGGGTATACACAGGCAAAAGTTGTCTCTCGCGTGATTTAATCTGCTGCTGAAGGGATTCAAAGGCCGCGATGTCCCTGTTACTCTTGGCTTCCTGAAGTTTTGCCTTCAGAGTCATCAATTGCTGATCAAGTCTACCCATACTCTCCAACAATTCTCTTGTTCTAAATTTGATCTCAATCATTCCTTCTGGCTCTAGGACATTACCTTTGGCTGTTCGATCGGCATACATTTCGATGTGGTCTGAATTGATTCGACTGTCAACAACCACCCATGCCCCACCACGAAGTTCGCCCATCATTGGGATATATACAAATATGGGTTGCTTGTATGTTCTAAGGTTCTCCACAATAGTGGAACCAGCCTGAAGAATTCCTTCGAAAAGGTCCCTTTGCCCTCCTGAAAAGCCTCTCCAATTTGCAAGAATGAAAAGCGGGAGCTCTTCTCTGTTGAAATCCAATATTGCTTGGGCTGTCTTGGTTGCGGAATCAGGGAACCACACTTGCCCAGCTTGAGGAACAACCCTCTCGTGAGAATCAAGCTGGCCAGGATCAGCAGGTATTATTTGCATTACTGTCTGTGTTTCTACAGCAACTATTCCCACAGGGATTCCTCCAAGCTTTGCCCTTCCTGTAACAACTGTTCTTGCCCATCCCTCTAGTGTCTCCACAAAGCTGTCTTTGTCAAAAATGCCTCCCAGCCATCTTCCATTACCATCCAAGGTTCCAG
>PYAF01003243.1:4512471-4524996 GCA_007407185.1 Glycine tomentella | reverse complement strand
TGAGAATCAAGCTGGCCAGGATCAGCAGGTATTATTTGCATTACTGTCTGTGTTTCTACAGCAACTATTCCCACAGGGATTCCTCCAAGCTTTGCCCTTCCTGTAACAACTGTTCTTGCCCATCCCTCTAGTGTCTCCACAAAGCTGTCTTTGTCAAAAATGCCTCCCAGCCATCTTCCATTACCATCCAAGGTTCCAGAAATGGCAGCACGAGGATCACACGAGTTTTCTGGGAAATACTCCACTGGTCTTTCTGGAGGATCAAGTGGCTTTACAATGGGAAGTGCACCGCCAACATGAGAAGGAATGTAGCTAAGCCACTTCAAAATAGAAGAAACACCTTCAAGATCATCGGAAACTGTAAGATGAACGACTCCATTAGTTGCCATGATTTTAGGTCCACCAAGTTGCATGTGAGAGCTGTAAACCTCCCGACCAAGAAGTTTGTTTAATGCTGAAAAACCAGTAAGAATTATGGGCTGATCAAGCCTTTGTATGCATCTCATCCCAAGCCTAGCAAGATAAGCTCCAATTCCAACAGTTCTACCAGTCACATATGTCAGTGTAAAAGTTTCCTTGTATGCCCTTGAATAAGCACCAGCAATAGCCCCACTTCCACTCAAGTTTTCAACGCCAAGGCCATCCTCCTTGCCAACAATGGTATCTATAACCCATCTGGTTTCTCCACTCTCAAGCTTTAACTCATGTGCTATCACTGATGATCCAATCCGAGCATAATCCTCAGGTGTTAAATATACATACTGAAAGCCATGCTCAGGATTAGATTCCTCAGACCAACCAACTCTGAAACAGGATTTCACTTCTTCAGCTACACCTAAACGGGCACCAGAATTTGCAGCTAAATAAATCAAAGGTAGTTTTTTTGTACATGCAAGATCAGTTACTGCACGGAAGAATGCATCCTCTCTTGGGCCAAAAGAACCAGCCTTGAAGGTCACATCATTTGCAACAACCAATATTGTCCTTCCAGATGGGAACTCGGGGGTAGACATTTCCATAAACCAGGCTACCATGCCAACATCATTGAGTCCAGGGTAATTCTCCACAGGAACAAGAGGAGTACCCCAGCTACCTTCTTTATCTGCAAATTTAAGCTCTGTTACCTTTAAAAGATTTTTATCCTTGGCTCTTTGAAATTCTGGCTGTTGAATTGCCCATGACTGTTCCAAGGCTGTTTCAAATGCCTGCAAGAATTATTTCTCTTCAGGAAATATGGTTTGACTTGACTTTTCATCTGGTCATTACAAAAAAGTGGTACACACACGAACAGACACAGAAAAGAAATCTATATTTCAACTAAACTTAGTAAATAGAACTTACTAGAGGAAAATCATAGCAGTATGTGGTGCTGTTCTTTCTTGCTGAAAGACGCTTTCGGTCAATAACTCCCAAAGGTTGATAATTTTCATTCACTGGCACACCATGCAGTGGACCCTTAACCGAGACTGAACTGTATACCATTTTATGAGTGACGGTATCCTCCTTTTCTCGGTATATCTGAAATTTATACAAATTAACAATCGAATCATTACAAATAGTCTCCATTAATAATCCTCTCGATACAGAAGGTGAGATATAGCTATCAATGAGAATATATTGTTCACTTGTACAAACTAAAGATCACCACTGTCCTTGTATATATTTTTTAACTTCTTAAAGGTCACACTTTGTGAATACTAAACAATTTTTTAAGATATCAAGAAAAGAGAATAACATTCCACTTTATCAAAAAGAAATCACTCTTTTGACTATTTTCCCTACCCAAAGAGTCTTATCAATCACAAGGTTTCATCACAGGTCTTATGAAGAAACTCAAATAAATGAATTCACATGATCTGTATTTATGAAATGCTTCATGATAATAAATACTTTAAAGGTATGGAGTATGGTATTTGCACTTGATGCAAATTAGCATTTCTCTATCAAATATATAGAAAAATGTTCCTTTCTAATTATTAGCATAACCAATCTTCTGTTTCTTAGACAAAGAGTTTTCCCCAGAAGTGTTTATTGTTGATGCTTATAAGGGTCTCACACCTACTTTTCTTGTAAAAAAAAAAAAAAACTTTTAGAAAGCTGAATGGAAAAGTTGTGGCATGCAGAAAAGATTTACTTGACATTTCGAAGTAAATAAAGACTTACATGTACAGTGCATGTATGACCAGTCACATTGTTTACAATGACCCTCCAAGCACCATTTGCCTGTCCACAGGCTGCCATCCAGAGCTTGATTTCCCACACAACAACCCCTAATCTATGCATTCTTACACCAACAGATGAATGGATTTCCTGTGCCAGTTCTTCCAAGACTGCCTCAACTGTTGTTTCTTCTTTCCCAGCATCTATGTTAATTCTCCTGGAATTAACATCCAAAATGTAAGACAAATACAAATGCTTCTTGGTCATATGCTAAAAGAATATATATGGACAAGTTTGTAGCCATAATTACTTGGGATAGGGCACAAAATCATCTATTTGTTGTTCGCGTATGATATAGAGGTACATATGAGCATGTTCAGATTTGATATTGACATTGTGTGCATTAAGTTCCAACTCCTCCATTGCAGCCATTAAGGACCTAAAAATGCTCCTTGAAGTAAAGGACATGGCCAATTGGGTACGAGATGTTTCTGCATCCAGCCTTTGATATGAAGAGAATCCTTCATTTGTTGTTGGCTGTCTTACAAGTGTTCGAAGAAACATTCTTTGAATTGGTTGTGGCTTGTGATCCACCACCGTGTAGAGGTGCCATTGACGATCTCGAGATGGAGTATACCGTATATTCTCATAGGCTTTAAGTTTGTCCTATAATCAGACAAATGTTTGAGTTTAAGATCAAGCATATAAATGGAATTTGCTTTTTCCACCTGATAAAGTAAAGGGACTTGAAAAAATAACTTACCAATTCAAGATAAATAGATAGCGGAGGTTCCAGATGACGCAACAGAGGTTTCTCTGCATAGTAAAGCTTTTCTTCTGACCAGTGAAAGGAGTGCCTCATTGGGGCACGCCCTTCATCCCTTTGTATGATACAGCTGATTACACCGACACCTGCAGCTCGTATGGTGGAGCCTACTTCCTGCTCTTTGAGTATTTTAGCTAACTTATTGATTCTTTCTTGAGCTTGATCCTCATCACCACTGCAAAACACCAAAGATTGCTTGTCAAGAAGAGGAAGGAGGTTCAGATCAGTAGCTTGACAAAAAGCATATTAGTCTATCGGACACTAAGTTTTCTTCTAGAAAACAAATTTTTTAATTTTATTGGTCCCATATTGATCCTAATCATCAAACCAATAGCTAAAAGACTAGAACTACTCTATAAGTCTCAAATAAAATAGTAGCTATTAAGCCATCGATTCTTTCACAATTTGGGGAAAAAAAGGTTCAAACTAATATGAGGAGTTACTGAAACTGTACCTGTCTTGCAGTAAACTCATCTGGTTGTTGATGCCCACTAATCCAATATGCATCATATTACCATAGTTAACTGGTTCCACAGAACCACTTGTAAGTGCTTCGTGAGGGTTGTTGGTTGCCTCCCTCAATGCAGCAGTGATAATTGCAGGCAAAAATTGAAGAGATTTAATTATAACCATCACTCCCCACTTTTTCTCACTATGTTTCTCCTCCACTGTTTTATTCAAAGTTTGGTCTTCAACCCCATTCTTCCTTTCAATGTACTCATCATAGAACTCCCATGTAGCAATAAGACCAGATCTGTGCCATTGCATCCTGACACTCCCTTTGACAAGATATGGCTGATAGAGAATATTAGAAGTTAGAAAAGTATGTGATAATCCCCTTCCATCACCACCTCCCAAGGAAAAATAAAACACAGGTGGAAAATTAAAGTATGAACTGGCCATAAAACTGATATACCTGATAGAGCCTACGTATATAACTTTCCACAACCCTCCTCTGAAGGGTGTGATCACTGTGATCAAATAAACCCACGAGGGCATCTTCAACTGCCAAAGGAGCACTCACAAGGTCCTCCATTCGGTCATTAATGGCACTCTTCCTCTTGGGTGTATCAATGTTTTCACCATCCTCTGTGAACATCTCTAATTCGGAAAGACTTCTAGCAATGTTGGATCGAAGTTCACTTAATTTAGTTTGTTCCAGCAGTTGACTTGCCTTTAGAGCCAACTGCATCAAGAAAATTATAGATCAGGATTTCACTCAAAATGTTCCAAAGATGTAAAAGTATCATCCACGAGATGAAACAAAAAATAGATAATTGAAGGATATATATTCACAATGCTCTCCCAGTAGAAGAAATGGAATGTCAAAAAATATAACATGAACTCAATTTCTCAGGGTAATGTCCAACCTCAGAATAATTTGTATGGTTGAGTAAAGAGAAACGGATTAACTGATCCCTATAGGCAGCAGGGTTAGGGTAAACCAATTTATCCATCAGTCGCAATATCAGCTTATTTTTACTCTTGATTCCCTGAAAAACACAAAATGCAGTTAATCTAATTGCAATATAATGTCAACAAGATATCCAGGAAGCAAAACACCCAACAGAACATGTTATAAAATTTCACACCTGATGAGAGAGCACTATATCAACAATCTTCAATAGATCTTTCTTGTATTGTAGACGCAGACGTTCAATCACATCAGCCTAGACATCCAGGGAAAGGGACATGAATATTCTAGAAAACTAAAAGATAAATAAAACATCTTTTATATTACAAGAGCTACTTAGTTCCTGATTTAGATTTTGTTGCATGATAAACCAATCATTTGTACATTGGAATGAACAGGCAAAAAAAGAAAACTAAAATGTGTTGATCAGTTATATACACCACCCCAAGACAATAAAGAAACCATTTGATTTATAGAAAGAAAGAATATATAATGATCTATCAGAATCTTGTAAAAATCAGAAATAGTAATGCAGAAAAAAATGTATCAAAGATTCTTTTAAGTTTTAACATCACCCAGAAAAAAACTTTGGAGGGTAGAAATCATAAAAGGTCATAACAGATTACCCACATAATATTACTACAAGCAGTTGAATAATCATAATAACCTGAATGTTATCGCTAAATAATTCTTCAACAGAAAGATACTCTTCAAATAGTGATTGAACAATTATATGGGCATGGCTCTCTCTTCCACCCTCATAAGACTTAACAAGACTCAATAGAGGTTCAACTAGTCTTTCTTGAGCACCTTTTTCTTTGTCGGGACAGGAGGAAAGATGAGCCTGCAGTGTAAAACATGCCCCATAAATTATAAACATTAGAAGGGAAAAGACCAGAATGAGCAATTCAGGGAAAGCAACTCACTTCAATAATTCCCTTCAATAATTTGGCAGGGAAATCAACAATTTGGGAGCTTGAAATCCCCTCAAACTCCTTATATTTTGATTCCAACTGAAAAAACCACATAGTTCAACACCAGCTCAGATTACTTCTAAGGTATTAAACCAGAGAAAAAAAAAGGTGGCAGGGTATCCCTTTACCTCATTTTTTAGCTCTTTGGGAAGACGGGTTGCAAGAACTGCCAAGCATTCTTGCCATTGAAGGAAAGGCAATTCAGGACTATCAAGGCAATTAAGCAAACTTTGCACAACCTGAGATAGTTGTATATCTTGTTAATAAGACAAGCATATTGTCTCATAATAATAATAGAAGCCAAAAATCTTCTATCCATAACGGATGACTCAACCACTTATGAATGCTGTAAAATTACAATGTTAATGAATCAAGGTTAAGAATTTACTCACTTCATCAATATTGTGCTCATACCCAGAAAGAATCATCCGTGCAGCATTTAAACTTGCAGCGCATTTCTGATGAACTTTACCAGAAATTGCAGTAGGAGGTCCCAGAACTGGGAAGCTCCCAGTGAAGGGTTCTGCCTTTCTTACAGCTGAAGGATCATCCAGATCAAGCCTTGCTATAAGTTCACCAGCCTGCAAACGGTGATACTATTTTATTATCTCTTTCAATTTGAGCACCTGTACTTCCAATGTAGAATAGAATGCTATATACCTGCATTGCTTGACCTTCAGACATTTTGAAATGAATAATCCCAGAAGCAGGCGAAAGAAGAGGCATGCACATTTTCATGACCTCAACTTCAGCATATGGTGTGTCAGCATCAACATGACTGTCATCTGCAACCAAATATCTCAGAAGCTTGCATGGTGTCTCCGCAACCAACTTCGATGGATCATGATCATTCTGCATAGAAAAAAGAGGTTTAGAAACTTACCTCAGCCACAAAAGAAATAGTTGAGGTAAAAATGAACTCATTTCACCTGAAGCAAGCAAGTCCTTCCATCTATTAGAAGGCGAGTTCCAGCTGCTTCTTCCTCTGCATATATTACATGACTGTTTCCATCCAACTGTAACAAGTTGAAACTGCTAGTTAAAAACTCAAGAATCAGATATAGAACAACAGACCAGTTATAAAATAGTGATGTTATCGATAAAATACCAGTGTTAGCTAAGTTGGAGGTAAAGTTATAGATGCAGCACAATAATATTCTAGTTCATAACTAGCATGAATTAAAAAGATGCACTTTAGGCACACATCATTTCTATCTAGACTGACCAATCACAGACTATCCTTACTAAAGAATTATCTGATGCTTTAATAAATCTCTCTCCATGTATGGTTTGATCCGAGTCTGAACTGTGATAAAATGATGGAATCATTAAATAATGCATAAATCATCTGTACTGAAATACCCACATTCCTTTCCAAGGTTGGGCAGAAAAAAAGTTTGAACATCTCTAGAAACAGGAAGTACTTTTTCATGCGTAACATTTTCTCAGATGGAGAAGCACAATACATCGAAAAACTTTGTTTTTATGCTAAACGATTTAATCATGATAGTTAAATTTTAGAAGCCAGAACAGCAATAGTTTATGTCTATAACAAAGAATCTAATGATGAATGAAATTGTAACGCAAAATGTTCACAAACCATGGAATGCCATAATGTTGACTATGATGAATAGTACTGTTATGGGAAAAACTACAAAATAAAAAAAAAAACACACATAGGTTGTTTAGAGAACGAATACTTGCCTGCATTAGCAAACCTCCATCACGTAAAGTATGTATTTCTGCTTCTATCTCTGATTGATTCATTCTCAATCTATAACTTCCAGACCCACCTCGTATCATGTCAATCTAGAAATAGTTTTACAAGACATGAATTACACAAATTGATTATTGCCAATGATGGCAACATTAGTCTCAAAAAAGGTAAGGAGACAACAGAAAGTGCCCATCAAATTAAAATTTGTAAGAATAAATACCGTATATTTGCTTCCTTCAATGTTCAAGGACACTTGAGAATGGACAAGAGATATGTGCTGTCATAATTATAAACTAAATTAGAATCACTAGATAATAAGGGTTCAAATGCACAGTAGAACTATATGGTCTTCCCATTTAGACACAATACCTTGGGAGGGATTTGTCCCTTTTCAAGATAACCAACATAATCTGAAACCAAAGCTGCACTGCTAGCAGAAGCTTTCTGTATTAATTGGAAGAAGCACAGGTCATGAATTCCACCATATGAAACTAACAAAAAGTCAAAGAGAAAACAATATAAAAAACAAGTTGCTTACATAGAGTGCCCCTCCAACGACCGAAAGATACCAGGCAGGCCTTTCTGCCCTAACCCGCATTGCAATTCTACTGTCCAGCCAACCTGTGTGAATTTTGTTTTCTCTGTAGTCTGAAGCCTGAGATAAAATATTGTGCTAATGTCAATTCAGCATTTTAAACAACTTTTATAAAATAATTTGTCGTCAAGTGAGTAATTTACATTCAGAAGATCAATGGTGTAATCAACATTGGTACGGATTTCTCCCCGAATCTGAATCTCCTTCAGCCCCAGAACCATATTTGCAATTGCTAAAGCCCTAGATTCTCCAAAAGCAAAAACATGCCCTGAGGTAAAAAGATACGATATTAGAAGCTAATATAAGGTGAGTTATAGTATGGGAATTGTGTAAATACATGAATGTAAGAACAAGAAAGAATGTTATGGAGAATTGATACCCTACAGTTAAAAATTCACCAATAGTGAAGTTTGTTATATAAATTACTTAACACAAGAATCAATATTTCTAAATCATTATCAGAAGCTCTCACTAATTCTGGGAAATCCTTGAGTGGACGTGATATTTTGCTTTTTTTCTCTAGTCACAATAATAATAGTCCCTATTCCCTAGCTCCCGTGATCTAAAAGACCCCTCTCCATTCCCATAACCTTTTTCCTTCTCCACCCCCACAATTTATGCAACGCCACTCAATATGTTTCTTTTTGTTTTATGCATAGAGAGAAAGATCCTTATATAACACAGGAAAAGAAAGTTGTACAATTATGAGTAAATACATCAAATGCTGTTACACCAAATATACCTACTGGAGATACATAGTCCATTTAATACCACTAATACAGTTATAAGTATGACAACCAACATAAAAAGGCAATGAATATTAATTGTCAATTACACAGCCATATCATGTTAAGAAATCATTATGTCGCAAGAGGAAAAATTATTGATCACTATTATCAACCAAGCAGCTGCTTTAAATGTGTGGAAACCTATGAAGAACAATTTTACATACACAAGCAAATGCACATGCACACATATCCATGCAAATCAACTAGTACCTGTATTTACTATATCATAGTCATTAAAAAAAAAATCCTATTGACTAATGCATTTAAATTTCCATTTTTGCAAACTCCCACCAAAACCAACTGTACATCCTAGCTCTTGCAAACATTAATCATATTGCCAATAACAAGGCAAGATGTATTGCTCATTATGCACTGAAAGAATATGCACTAGGTAAAAATGAACAAAAAAGACCTATACATATTAGATTCCATCTTAAAACCAATTAGTGAAGTTATCCAACTAATATATAAATTGCACCCCAAGAATTGAGACAGGCGATGTGGGACTTTCTAACACCCCTCTCCACAAATGCCTGCTAGAATAGGTGATGCCTACTGGAATAGGTTATTCACAATGATGGGCTATATAGGCTCTAGTACCATGGTCAATTCCACCTTAAAACCAATTGGCATTAAGTGAACTTTCCAACAGATATATAAGTTGCACCCAGGAATTGACGCAGGCATTGTGGGAATTCCAACAATATCATCAACATGATATTATGGAATCTGCAATTTCCCAATTGAAGATCACAATGATATATTAAGCATTTGAAAATTAATAATAGTTAATTCAATTACTATTATTTGTTTAATTAATTAATAGTTACTACTTACCAAACTGTGAATCTGAGAATTCATGAATTCCTCCTCCAGACTGCAAATAGTTCAAAAAAATTTAGCACCCCAACATTTAATTTATGCCTGCATTGAAGAACAGAAGACTTACCTTGACAGAGAAGTACGCCCACACATTTGGCTTGCTTTTAAAGCTAAGCTCCTGCACAAATACTTGAACTCAGTACAAGTTACTGGATGAATAAAGTAAAAGATGATATTGCTGTTGGACTTGTAGTTAACCTGCACTTTGCCACTTGTAGGCTTAAAACCATCATCAGGGTCCTCACTAGTTACTCGCACAGCCACACAATGACCTTTTGGCCTTGTAGACTGAGCTTTGTCAAAATCAAAAGGGGTAGCTAAAATGGATGTTTTTCTCCAAGCATCATACCCTCCACCATGTTCCACCCCATAGAAACGCCTTATCTCTATTAAATGAGACACATGAAATACATGTAAGAAATCAAATCAAAGAGCAAACAAGAAGTAAATAATAGTAAAGAATAGGTTACACTATTCATTTGGTCCCTACAGTTGCCCACATTTTAATTTTAGTCTCTATATGACAAAATTGTAAGTTTTAGTCCCTAATCATTTTTTTTTGTGGCGATTTATCACCACAAGGAATTTTTTATAGCAGTTTCACACTGCCAAAAAAAAATCTCCGGTGTTAGCAATAATGGCCAAAACTTAACTTATATGCATGTGTAGGGACTAAAACTTACAATTTTCTTGTACAGGGACTAAAACTTAAAATGGGGACAATTATAGGAATCAAGTGAACAGTTTAGCATAAAGAGTATATCTGAAGTTGTACCAGGAATTTGCCAGAGAGGGACACCCATCCCAATGGCAACTTGTGCTGCTGGCAGATTTATCTCTGCTATCCACTCAGTAACAGGATGTTCAACCTATATAACAATCAATATAGCAAAACAATCACTGATGTTGGAAAAAATAAAGGAAAAATTAAATAACATAAAATACAAAACTGAGTCTGGAAAACAGGAAGAGCTGATTTCAAGCACCACCACCATCCATACAAAATCTCCAAAAATATACAGAAGCATTTCCCAAACATAATTACTAGGCTAAAATGCCTATCTTACCAAAAAAATTCTGAGTGTTATCATAAAAACGCAATACTCACTTCCATGTCCATTTTAAAATAAAATACTGGCCTTTTAATCATAATCAAATGCAGAACAAAAGTCAAAAGGAGAATAAGTCACAAGAGATAATAATTATGATGTAGGTCAAAATCAGGTTATAACATACAATAAAGATAGAACCGATCTAGTCAACAGTTACCTGTAGCCGAGGGTTCAACTCTAAAAAGTAGTACTCTCCAGTTTCCATACTATAAAGATACTCAACAGTAGCCGCCCCAACATAATTTACAGATATAGCCAACCTTCTAGCTGCCTGTTCCAGTTGTTTCACTGTCTCTATGGGTGCTACAGTAATGGGACCCTCCTCAATAATCTGTTACAGACAATTGATTAGGCCATTTATGCGACTCATTTCACCATGGCAATTTGGTGTGGCAACAAAATGTTTTTGTACCTTTTGGTGCCTCCTTTGAACACTGCAATCACGGCTATGCAAAGCTGCGACATTTCCGTACTGATCACAAAGTAACTGGACTTCTAGATGTCGGCTCTACTTAGAAACAAAATAGATAATCAGAATACGACCATGACTCCAAGAATCATGTTCATTCAGATCAAAGATCAGTGGATTATCTAACCTGGGATGCAACCTTCATTATAAATATGGGTGAACCCGGAACTTCACCTTGAACTTGCTTGAACAATGCCCTTACCTCATCATCATTATGAACCTAAAAAATCCATATGCCTATTAGTTTCTAAACTTTGCCAAACAAATCATACCAAAATAAGATTGGCACAAAGTTTCTTGTTCTTATAGGTATTTATGCAGTTTTCAATTTGAAAACAATTAACATACTCATGGAAGAAAATTAGCTTACAAGATTAACAGCATGAATGCTATAGGATTTTCTAAATGCTACAGTATTGATTATGCAAGAAGCAAACCTTTCTTATTCCTTTACCACCACCACCCCAAGATGCCTTGATCATTGCAGGGTATCCTACAACTTGACAACTCGCCACTGCTTCCTCTGTTGTATAAACACATGCTTCCCGATAAATTTCGTCAGGAATAGTAATCAAGGAACTTTCAGGCGGAATTTTCACCTGTAAGAAGAAACTTCAACGTCATGAGCTGGGCATCCCTTAAAAAAGAAAGGCACTAAAATAGGAGATGGAAATTTACATGAGAACCACTCCATGGAAGGGTTGGCACTTCCGCTGCTTGAGCAATCAATGATGAACCAATTTTATCTCCCAATGCAGCCATCGATATAGCAGGAGGTCCAAGAAATACAATTCCTTTTGCTTTTAATGCATCTGGAAGCTCAGGATTTTCTGATGCATGACCCCAACCAGGCCACACCGCATCAACATGAGTTATCTCGGCCATCTGGGCAGTACATTGCATGCCAGTAAGCAGCATATATAAGTTATATAGGTCAAAATAATCATTACTACATTAGCACTAAAATCTATAATGACAAGAACAAACTGAATTGAACTATAGAAAACAAGAAAGATATTTAGCAACAGGAACAAATTATGCAATACGTATTGTTATCGAATGAATATTACATGTCATGGGAGGTGGATACTGCTATGTTTCTTCTAGATGAACATTTATAACAAGCAGAAAAATATAAATGAACATTTCCAGGTATAATTTCCATCCATACTTTGTCGCTTTCAACTTTCCTTAACAAAAATTGCTATCACAATTACTTGAAGTACAAAATCTCATGAAGTCAACAGAACACACCTCAAGAATAAGCTGCACGTTGGCATAGTTATTGTTATTGGTCCCACCAGGTACTTCCACAAATTGATCAGCTATTCTGATATGTTCTGCATTGATTCTCATGTCCTCTGGAGTAGCCATGGCAACCAACAAGATGGCTTTCTCTGAGCCAAATGTCTCATAGGCCCAGCTCCTAACACTACGTATAAACTTGACTGCTGCCATTCCATTATTTGCAATTAATATACTATGAATTGGCCTGTTTCCGCCAAGGGCATTGCAGAATTCATCTACTTCAGATATTGCAGCAGGTGGCCTATTTGGTAGTACACTGTTTGCATATCCATTCCTACGC
>PYAF01003243.1:4480940-4508506 GCA_007407185.1 Glycine tomentella | reverse complement strand
AAGTAATTTATTAGGGAATTTAAAATTCTTCAATTTAAAATTCACTGTTTGGATACTTTTACATGAGGAATTTAAATTTTTGGAATTTTAAAACAGAATTTTAAACAACTAAAAATGTGGAATTTGAATTTCCCTCTAAAAGGTGAGAAATTGAAATTCTCTTCTTTTTTAGAAGCTCTAAATGCATAATTTTTTGCTCTGTCTCAATCATCGACGTACTCCGACCTCCGCTACTCTCACGACACCACCCAACTTACGTGATTTTTCCGTGAATGAGGTTCAAAATTTTAAAAATGAAGAAATTCAATTTCTTTATCCAAACACAAAATTTTAAAAATACAAAAATTTTAATTGATGCATTTTAATTTCCCTGAATTTTAAATTTCCTGAAATTTTAAAACACTCTATCCAAACATACTCTAAAAGAATTCTTGGTGGTATGTTGAATGGGTGATTATCATTTGTAGTTTTATCAAATAATTTTTTAACTACATAAAAAATTGTATACTTTATTTGCTTAATGTGACCTCTGAAACCAGCAACTACATTAATAAAATTTTATATTTATAAAAAATATTAAGCGAAATAAGTTAAACAAAACATACTCTTAAACAAACACATATTCTTTTTATGTTTTTAATTAAAAATTTAATCAAATTTTATATATATCATTGACCTAATGTCGTGGTACCTAAAAAAGTAACTTTTTTTTTTCATTTACAATAAAATCAGAGACTTTCTTTAATTTAATTAGTGTTACTTCGACCAACAAGATGTTGATAATAAATAAATGATCATTTGTCACCATGCCTCTACCATTTGAAGTTAAAATAAGCATATCATCCTATTATGTATTTGGCACCTTTTCACGCAATTATTGTGGCAATCAAAATATTTCTTCTGTCTAAGACACTAAATAAACGTGAAGATTATTAATCAGAAAAGCTCCTCAATATTTTTTTCTATTAATATTGAATTTAAAAGCCACAAGAAGTGACTGAAACATACAAAAATCAAAACCAAACTACATAAATCTCCATAATAACATAGTGTGTATTTGATTATAAGATGCAGTCATTGCACCTCACTTTTTTTTTTCAACGGTGTGAGCGAAGCACTCTTTATTGTTTTTGATTTTTCTCGGTCACATCACGATTTTGGGAGTCAAAATCGAATTAGTGACAGTATTGAAACACACTTAATTCTGCAATGTTGCCAAAGATCAAAAGCTGTGCAGGAACCCATTTTAGCTATCCAACACCACACCTTCTAAGTCCCGATCAGATCACCACACATACAAATATTAACGCATATCTAGACAATTCCGTGGAGATTCAATCTAATTAATCAGTAAATAATGAAGTACGTACTCCTCCACGAACAGACAGTCACTGCCAAGTGCCAATTGTGTATTTTAACTTTATCCATCAAGTCATCGACGTCTGAATATTTTGCAGAGAATCATTTTCTAGCTTTCCATATATATAATTAACCCACACAATTGCGCGCAAACCATTTTTTTTTTTTGCCACGTCTCAACCTTCTTTGATGATCCTTGAAATGAAAGAAATTGATCTTGGCCTCCTCATGTACAACAGAAATGTATCCCCTACCATTTGAAACATTACCTCCACAACTGTGAGAAAAATCACATGTGAAAAACAAGTGTGAGACTATTTCTTCCTTCTTCTTCATACAACCTTGGCACATATATAGAATCCTGAGTTTGACAGCATATTTCGACAAACAATATTCATTGCACTTGGGACTCTATATTCTGCAACAATCACCATGCAAGTGCTTGAATTTTTAATGGAACGCATCTCAGGCACGCGTGTTTCATAAACCTTGTATCTGATGCAATACGTGAATCCAAAACCTTGTATGTCGACTGTGTGCATTATCAAACTTCCACACTCATTCATTATGCACCTCTACATTTAACTCCATATGCCCTAAACTCACTCTCTAAATCTCTTACTATAGATCCTCCTCCCACCTAAAGAAAGCCCTCCTCCACCTTTAATTCCACCGCATCTCCCCTATAATGTTACATGGTCTTTAACATGCATAATTTCGAAAAATTACCATTGTATAAACTTATTTTTTATCAAAAAATTACCATTTTATAAAACTAATTTTTAAAAAATTACCAATGTATAGAAATATTTGATTAAAAAATTACATTTTTAATTGTTATAAAAATATATAATTAATTTATTTCTTTCTAGATTCTTTTCTGTTTGTCCAAACAAAGGGAGAGAAATTTTCTTACTTTGTTCCTTTATATTTCTATTCATCTAAATATCTCTTCGAATCCTCGTCCAAACTAATTAAATATTACTTCTTTTTTATTTATCGTGACCTTAATTAATTACACAATTTGAAATTCCCAATTCTCTCAAGGGTATATTTTTCACTTTATTAGAGAGAAATGTAGTATATCCTTTGAATTTGATGTGTATATATACTAATAGAATTATATGAAACATTTTTCAGCAAAGTCTTACAATTTCATCATTATGTGATGCTAAGAATTTTGTCGTTTCAATAATATTACTGTAATTTTTTATGCTTATTATTACTGTAATTTTTTAATTCGACTCCAAAACGCACAAATTAACTTGAAATGTTAATTCCTCTATAAAAAACATGAAATGTTAATAACTAACCATGTACGTAATCAAACGCTCCTCGAGTCCTCGACAGTATGGCTTTACTCATTTTGATATTATCCAATCTTAAGACAATGGCCCTGCCACAGAAATGTCATTTGTCAATAGTAAAAGCGCAAAATGTCTTAATGAGTAATGACAATAATTCACATCACCTCATGCTTATATGTGTCCATGCAAGTGGATAGCACTTATCAAGATTAGTAATGGCTTAAATCATACTAATCAAGATTATCTTTTAGGAGAGCATGCATCTTTATCACTTCACGAGATTTTTATTAATATAATTATTAATTTTATTTTGTTAATTAGTGTACCCTGCGGCCTATTTGTGTAATCTAGTACTGTCTAACTTCAAAGCACGGCTTGAGAAATGAAGCGTGAAACAGATATATATATATATATATATATATATATATATATATATATATATATATTTGGGCAGAACTGCAATATCAAGGCTCCTACATGTCACATGAAGAAATTAATCCCACGAGATCATTGTACGCTAACCACAGTGTTGATAATATCTCGGCAAGGAGCTTGGTCAATTGTTGGTCTCAACATATGTGAAGAATCTGAAGATGGTAACCTTATTGGCATTCTTGGGTTAGATAATGCTATTATAGATAGTAGCAAAATAGGATGGGAAAAGTTATTTCTTGGGAGAAAAAAAATTAAAGTGTTCTAAAGGTTATTAATAAATATTTAAACTTTATCAAGGAAAACCTAGGATATTATGGAAAATCTTCCGGAAGGATACATAATCAGGTGCAGTCTGAAGGGATTTTTAATTTACTTAATAAATTAAGATTCGCATAAAGGTATGTATATTTTTTAATAGGAACCATTTATCCACCGTTATATGATTGAGATTTATGAGAATTGTTCTTGTATTTTTAACATTATATAGCGGGGCTGCCCCTGTCCTTTGTGGTTGATTAGCATAGGTACCATTGACCAATGATCACACGCTTGTGCTAAAGAGCTTTAGACGGTGGCCTGATGTACTGTTTTACAGCTGAGTTGATGACTGTTTCTTGTTTCTTATCATTAGTATTATTAAAATTGTCTAGTCGTGATAAGGTATCAGCTGAATAATTTTTCAATTTCCTCTACTCATTTTGTTTTTATTTATTTATTATTTTCCTTAAAAACCGTATAATGCACGGGTTTTAATGCTAATTATATGTTAAAATTCCAAATTCCAAACCCTCGTTTAATTGAAGTTCAGGAATAAGTTTCTGAGCGAAAATATGAATTATGAATATGATGATGATCCCCTGAAATTTCAAAATCAACTGCAGGATGTGCAGTTATAAATCAAATCCTGAAAAACTATTGAATTAAATTTTATATATAAACTTGTCATTTAATTTAATAAATTAAATAAAAGGACGGGATTCTTGCAATTTTTTAACAACTTATGACCATCATCTTATCTGTATTTTTTATGACCGCCTGTTATTGTCAATTTTCAGCCTGTGGACCTTTCGCCTTATGTCCACAGTTCATGTTGCATTAAAGATTCCCATGTCTATTAATTGCCTTTTTATTTATTTCATTCTGTCTACTTTTTAGCTCTATATAACTTTTTTATAAGAATTAAATTAAATATTTATAAAATCAAATTAATCTCTAAATCAATCTAAGACACTAATTCAAATTTCAATAGTTTAATTATAAACCAATCAATATTAATAAGTAACAATAATAATAATAAAAAAAATATGATACCATGACTTTATAATTGAACTGTGTGGAATGACTGATCTATACAAGCACCTACACCTACAAGACTTAATGCTAGAGGCTATGAACTAGCTTGAAAGGTTGACTTATCTAAACACATACGCCTCATTATGGATGGGGTTAGAAGACTGACTTATGAGCATGGGCACCTACCCTTAAGGGATGAGGTGACCATGAAAGCTCCTAAATATTTGAATCACTCAAGATTACCAATTGAGAACAGCTATATCACATATAACTTATGGAATAGCAAAAGAACAACTGAGTTTACAAGTTTATACATAATTAGGGAGGTCATACAGCCTCGTCACAACCCCATTCCATTGACAAAATGGAGAGAGAAAGCAACATATAGTCTCTTGACACCTCTGAGGTACGGGTAATGTCTCCCAATGAAACAAACTTACAAGCACCATCTCTAACATGTCAAGGACGTAAGGGCAGACACTATACTTGACATGTAAAAGAATGTGAGTGTCATAGTAAATGTGTCCAATGGGCAATGGTAGCCTGCTAACACATATCACAATTACGCATGTGATAATAAAGATTACTCGAAGTATAAATATGCATGATATCTCATCTGCTGATAGACACTGGACCAGGCAGGAAGAGAAGAAAGAATAGAAAGAATGGATTCTTTATTGAACTACTCACAGTTTACACAATGTTTGAGTGAATTGAAGGACACTCGGTCTCCCAATACTCTCAGCTTACAAAAGCTACCTTTCCTCAGCCCCTCACCTTCTATTTATAATTTCTGGCCCTAACAACTAACTGAATAGAATATTATTAACAGCAGTCCAGAATATTACTAACAACAGTCCTAGATCTTATCAACACCATCCCTTTCAAGATGGACCTTGTCTCCAAGGTCCAGGTGATGAAAACAACATGTATCTTCAATCAGGATCTCCTTCATCTTCTTCTTCCATGATCATCAACCTCAGTTGTTTGTTCTTGCACACATGTGTTGGATGATACCTCTCCTCACATGTAAAACATTCTCTTTTCCTCATTTTCTCCTCCACTTCTGCCGGAGACAAATTATGGAAGATCCTTCTACCTAGTCTTCCATTATTGACTTGTTGAGCAACAGCTTCTACCTGCTGCCCTTCTTTCCCAGCTTTCTGTTCTGAACAGTTTGGTTTCTGACCTTGATAACTATGGTTGTAACTTCTGCCCAGGCTTCCCATCACTCTATTCTTTTCTTCAATCTGTCTAGCCTTCATCATGGTCTCCATCAAGGTTTTAGGTTCATGTATCCTAACCTCAGCTCCAATCTCCTCTCTCAAACCCTTCAAGAAAACTTCCATTAAAAAATTTTCACCCAATCCCTTACCAGTCCCAACATGTTTCTCAAAGAGCCCAATATAATTCTGCACTGAATCTTCTTGCTTCAAAGAAAGCAAAGCTTGAATTAGATTACCTAAATTGGAACTCTAAAATCTCTGCACCACTGCGTTCTTGAATTCTGCCCAAGATTGGTTCAAGCTCCACACCATTGGAACCAAGAAAGAGCCTCGCCCTCCATAGCCACCAGGATCGCTTCCATTTTCTCCTCCTCCCTCACTCCCTGCAGATGGAAATAACGTTCAATGCGTGCGACCCAGCCTACAGGATCGTCCCCCCCAAAAATCGAAAGCTCCATCGTGACCTGAGTGGCTTCCAACAACTCGTGATCAGCCTCCCTAGCCACACGCGACTCCTCCACCGCCTTCTTCAGTGCCTCCATGCGCGCCTCCATCTTGTTATTATTCTTTGCTGCCATTTACTACCTCACAGCCCCAAGAAAGAGCTTTGGACTAGGCAGGAAGAGAAGAAAGAATAGAAAGAATGGATTCTTTATTGAACTACTCACAGTTTACACAAATGTTTGAGTGAATTCGAGGACACTTAGCCTCCCAATACTCTCAGCTTACAAAAGCTACCTTTTCTCAGCCCCTCACCTTCTATTTATAATTTTTGGCCCTAACAACTAACTGAATAGAATATTACTAACAGTAGTCTAGAATATTACTAGCAACAGTCCTAGATCCTATCATCTGCCAATATAGGTTTTGCACATGTAGGAAAAATCTGTCAAGGTTTCTTGAGTCCTTCGTTACTTTTTAATAGATTACATAATGTCAAGTAGGATTGAAGATCTAAAGATCTCTTACATTTTTTTTAGTGATGGATCTTATTTTGAAATCTTATATAACTTTTAATGGGTCTCACATGAACCTCGCTTTAAATATTTAAATTTTATTAAATTAAATATAATTAATTATGTAATTTAATTTAATTAATAAAACATGGAAGAAAAAAATATATAAATATTAAGAAATGAGAAAATTTAAATAATTTTTATTTATAACTAAATGTTACATAAATAAAAAATACATAAATTTGATAATAAAAAAAGTGCAAGACATTAATTCCAAAGAAAAATCAACCCCTAACCTTTTTCCTTCCTTTTTCCTCTCTTCACACTCCTTCCTCCCCCTCCCCCTTTGCCATGGCCAACCAACCCCTTCCCCTCCAAGCGCAACCCCTAACCTCTCATTCCTCCACGCGCGCGCAACTCCCCTTCCCCTCCTCCTCGACGCACGACCCCCTACCTCCCCTTCCCTCTCCGCAACGACCAACCCCTTCCCTTTGCGCTCAACCCCCTTTTCCCCTGGTATGTTTTTTTTCCCACTTGGTATGTTGCTTCTGCACCGCGTTTTAGTTACTTCAATTGATGAATATTTTTTAAAAAAAATTGTGCAGATCTTCACATTTATTGTGGAAGAACTAGATCTCCAACATAGAGATCTTAATGACTTCTTTATTGTTGGATCTAGGATAGATTAGATCTTCAAGATCTATCCTCCAGATCTAGCATTAAAGATGTTCTTAAAGCTTCTAAATATCCTTTAGCGTGAAAAATAATACTAAAAAACTACAATTATATATAGCATCATTTTAATTCTTACCATTCAAAATATACATAAAAATTCAAATCAAATACATCATAACACTTATATCTAAGTTTCAACAATGCATAATTATTTCCATTGAATTTAGCAAGCTTACACCTAAAACAAAAATGACAAATACTTTAGGTTAATTTTTTATTTAAAAATAAAATGACATTATTTAAGCATTCTTCATTTATCAATTGCGAACTTTTTCTTTACCAGGTTTTACCGTGTGTTGATCATTTTTCTAGTTCTTCTACCAATTTTTGTCAAGGTCAGTATTGTAGTTATTTGGAATCGACATTAGATTAATAAACCGATTGGCTCGATCAGGTAAATTGATAAAAAAAAAAAATTATAAATCAGTTGATTATGTCTTATAAAAATACCAAAGAAAATATGAGTCGTCCCGTTTTACCCCTAGTTAACTAAACCTTTGAGCCTTTCAATATAACATAAAATTGCAAACTAAAAGGGACAACAAAAAAAGGACTTAATTGATTTTTCCCTTGTAGAAATTATGGCCAAGGTGATAAATTTTTGTCATGCTTTTTCATTTTGGTCTTTTTCTTTTTCTTTCATTAGACATGTTGTCATTAATTTATTGGCAATTGTTTCATGCAACTCTAATATTGCTCCCCACGTCTTTTTAAACTTTCGAAACACCAATTCCAGAATATAAAATTACATTCTGAAATAGTTTTAAACAATTGCCTTTTTATTTTTTTGATCGAGTGTTGTCATTAACCAATGCATTTACAGAAGTCGCAAGCCATATAGTAATGGAGTGTAGGTGGGTTTTTTCTTTGGTACACTTAATAAGGAAAAAGAAGAAGAAAAATCAACAGTACGGATGTATATTGGACTAATGGACCCAATATGTCTGGCCCATTCTTTGACTTTCACAGAGGAGATAATGAAGGCAATTGTTTAACCTTTTTGCATTTCCCTTTTTATTTATACATTTTCTTTATGCACTTTTTTTTGTATTCTTTTTTTCCAAAAAATATACTTATTTCAGAATTTAATTTTGTTCTTCTTTTCTGGTTCTAGCCTAAGGTATTGGAGCTGGCATTGGAACTGACACTGTGTTTTATTTTTTCTTTAAATTTATGAATGAATGTTTGTGTCTAACACTTCTTAAGATTTATCTGCTATTTTTATTTTGTCTTATTCATTCACTTTAACTAACCAACGTCTCAGTTTTAGTTTGTTGCTAATTACCTCAATTTTGTCATGTTCTTCATACCTGTTGGGTTAGGAATATATGTAAAGAAATTGCCTTAACCTCTTCCATTTGCATGATAAACATTCTGCTCTGTTACACTGATTTGTAGCAGGCCAGGCCAGGTTGTGCAGATTGTTGAAACGCTCTTCCTCTGTGAAAGTGGTACAAATCAGATCATGAGGCTTCTTGTATTTGAATAGAGGTCTTTGATATTTTAATTTTCTTTCTGCATCGTGTTAGAAAGAAAAAAAAATATATTTGCAGGTGAGCTCATGCAAAAAAAGTTACAATGGTTGTTGTATTGGTAGATAGGTTTGTAGATTTAGTCACTGTGCAGAATCAAAATTCTAATACAAAGATTTGCAGTAGGAGACTATCTTAATCGTCAATTAGTGAGAATGAATGACTAGAAAATGCTAAAAAAATTCATGTATGTTTGAACATCAACATCATTAGTTGAATTAACATGGGAAAACACAAAAGCCGAAGAAGAAAAGACTTTGGTACCTATAAAAGAGTTATATATCCTACAACTTGCTTTGTACGATGCATACTAGTTTTTTTTTCAAGCAAGTTTTTGGTATCTCAACTTGACCATGTTAACATTGAGTTTTATATCTGAATTCTTTCGACTAGCAACCAAGCACCGAACATTGTCAAGTGGTTAAAAGTACCAAATCTTAAAAGTACGATAAATTTTCCCTTTAATTTATACGCTTCTGTTCATGATTTGAGTTGCTTGCAAGTGTATCTCTTTGATTAGATGCAAAAGAAAAAAGTTATGAACAGCATTGCAAGCCTTAAGCAAGTGCCTGGATTGAAATTTAAACAAATAATTCTAATAAATCTTCTTGTTTATGAGACAAGAAATGTATTAACTATTAAGTGTGTCCACGTTACTACTACAAGTACAAATTATAAGTATAAACATAAACAACAGAAAGATTCGGTGGGTTGAGCATGTCATGTGGATTCACTATTGAACATTAAACAAGAATAATTAAATATAAAAAATTATAAATCGGGGTCAGATTACGCAACCTACCTGTTAAAAATATATTAATTTCGATGTTAACATCGCCACTAGGAAGAAAAGAGGGAGATCATTCATCAGCGGAGTAGTGACGCCATTAAGAGTTAATAACTTCTCAAATTCTCAATCCCATCACCAATTCACCATCCTCTACATATATAAGGTACGTTTTGCAAATTTAGCTGAAATGCTAGTTCAAAATCTGTAAAATTTAATAAATTAGAAGTATTTAATAAAATGAAATAATTATAATTGTTATAAAATGAAATAAAAAGATATATTTATATCATTTTTATTTTGAAAAAAAAATCTAATTAATTATAATTTTATATTTTAATTCATTTTAAATCCATGTTGATTTTTTAAAATAAAATATTTTGTTATAAATTAAATTTATAAAAATGTATTAAAAAAACTAAAAGGTAACATATAAAAGATTAAGAAAAATAAATAAAAATTAAATTAAAATAATAAATCAATAGCTTGTGAAATATACTCATGGTTGTCAAACAGAGAGATTTAACCCTAAAAATGCTCTATGCCACCTTACAGAGAGACAAAGATGTGAAAGAGGCAAGTGAATGAAGTTTTCCAATACCCAGAAAGAAAACAGATTATGATTTACAATTTTTATTTTATTTTTACTTGTTCCGGTTCAGAATCCCGTGGAAATCACTACAGTGAGTTTTACACGTCCCAATATGCAAACACAAACTTAAAAAATAGTGGCCCGTGTTACCCGTTAACAAGCAAGAACATATTCCAAAACAACAGGACCAAGATTGAAATTACAAAGCCAGAACAAAATAAAAAACTAAACACAATCTAATTTGCTCGGCAAACACACGGAGTTTACAATCAACGAACTAGTCCACCACTGAGAAACACAGCACAACGATGTGAAAGAAGAGGTAACTAATTAAGGACGTGAAAGCGTTTTCCCCATCGAAAGAAAACAGATCATGATTTACAATTTTTCTCTTTTTCATTTTTTTTTAGGTTTCCGGTTAAAAAAATACCACGGAAATCACTACAGCGTGCTTCAAAAATACTTGCCCATGTTGCCCGTTAACAAGCATAAAACCACTCTCCAAAAAGCGCCATGATAAAAATTACAAAGCCAGAACAAAATGAAAAATATCCAAGAGATAGAAGAAGCCTAGGTATATGAACATAAATAAGCTAAGGGCATGGACATATAGGAATAATAATAATGATATTGCATCATCAATCCTTGTTTGGATGCCACAATTAACTACAAGGCAACCACGGTTTCGCCTTTAGTATTAGTAGTAACTTGAGACCCAGAATTAGGCTTTGCCGCAACTTGTTTCTTTGATGATGCCACATGACACTTATCTTTTCTCTCATCATGCTTCATCTGCTGTTCACGGCATTCTGAACTGCAGAAAGCACTATCACCTCTGCAATAATTTTCATTAACAATTTTCAATTAATAATAAAAATTGCATAGACATCAAAACCAAGCTTATGTTCAATATCAACATACAAAAAGTTAAAGCCACATGCCCACATCGACAGAGAAGGGTAAAAAAGAGAAATTACTTGTACATGAAGATGTCACGGCCGGGTACTAAACGGCGTTTGCAAAGAAAGCAAACGCGCAAGAAGTCAGGGGTATCCTCGGAATATTGCCTTCTATGGTGGTTTCTGGGTGAAACCATGGCCGAAACCCTGTTCTGATCTAAACCGTTGAGCCCAACAGGAGGCCCATCTCCTCCTGGTCCCTTCACGGAGTTGTTCGGATCATCGTCCAAGGTCGTGTTCAGATCGAAGGTTATTTCCGACATGCTTGTTGTTCTCTTCATAATTGGAGGACGAGGTCTCTTGCCCAACAACATCTTTTCCTTCAAATTTTCTTTTTGATTCACCCAAGGTATAATGATGACGATGATGCTACTCTGCTACTACTAGAGACTAGAGTAGCGTTTTGTGTGAGAGGGTGGAGAAGAAAAAGTCGAAGGTTGGGGGGGATAAATAAAACAAGAACCTAAAACCGAGGAGTGAATCGTGGCCGTTGATTATGAGATGAATTAGAGTGATGTTCATCATTAACGAGAAATGAAATCTCACGTCAACCTTTCCTTTTCAGTTGCCATCATTTTTTTAAATTATTGGACCTGTATTATTATTATTATATATATGTTTTGTTTTTTTAATTCCCAATTGGCAATTGGAATGGGAACTTCGGATTCTTTCGAGTCTCCCAAAAAAAAAATCACTTAGGACGAGTATCATTGGCCAACCAAAATGTTCACATCATTGTAGGAAAGATTGGATTCCACTGCATTTAGTAACTCCGTATCTTTCGAATGTCAGTTATGCTCCTCTTTTTTCCCGGAATTACGATTCAATCTCCCTTAAAATCAAACTATTTTTACTCAGTTTAGTTTCTTTTATATATATATATACATATGATAAATTTTTACCTGTAACCTGAGGGCATCAGTAATTAAGAGATTAAAAAGGATTTTTTTATTTTATATATTTTGATAGAAACCAATCTACTTCATTTCATTCAAAAGAACATAGATGAATATGATATGATAGAAGTCATTGATATTACCAAAGGATAATGATGTCGTTGCAAGAGAATGAAGAACATTATTAGCTTGTTTCTTAACAAAATTTACTTTCGGATTTGAAAAATTGAACAATAAATATCTACACCTATTGAGAATGGAATTCACATTTGTTATTTTGTCTGGTCTGCTGTAAAAATCATCGACCACAAATTTGCTGTCTACTTCAATACAAATATTTGTGATATCCCAACTCTTGAATCCAAAGCAGACTTTAGAGAAGGGCCCAAGCTTCAACTTCCTTGGGAAGAGGAATACCATGTTTCCAGTGTATTTTTGCTTGTAGAAATGTTCTTTTATCATCACTGATGCAGAGTCTAACACCAAAGCAAGAATGTTGTTGAAAGATTGCAACAACAACATTTAATTTTAACATACCAGATTGAGGTGGATTCCATGTGAGAGTGTCTTGACTGGGTGAATGAGAGTGAGATGGGAGTAAGCCTTGTCAAGCATGCTTCCAATCCAACCACAATTGATTTGCCAAAGTGAACTGATATTTGCATTGATATATCAATAGAGTCCCAAATTTTTTTATTTCGGCATTTCCATGTTGCCCACAATGTGACTGTCACTTCTCCTTTGCTTCTTTCGGAATTGTAGATAAAAGGTTGAAAAGTAGCTCCTTGGTTCCATGTTGAAAAGGTTTTTTTTTTTTTATTAGAATGTACAAAATTGTATTTTATATGATTTTCTTTTATATTCATTTTTTACATTAAATATTTTATTTTTTTAGTTTTTTAATTAATACTCTAAAAATACTGATTAATAAGAACATATACATAAATACTCGATAAGTTACTTTGTTACTATGATTTTATTTTATTAATGAAATATGTTTGACTTTGATTTTATTGTCAATAGTTTGAGTCTAAGTGTTATATTTAATAGAGATGATAGATATAGAAAATATTTAAATTAAAATAGACTCTAATAGGCGTGGAACCCATATAAAATTCACATTATTTTTTTCTATTTTCCTCCTACCAAACGGGAAATAAATTTGTTAGCAATTGACTTTAAACCTAAATAAAGAAAAAATAGTTATTGAAATTAAACATTTGAAATAATGAGACTTTAGTGAAATAGAATAGGAGTGCGTAAATTGTAAAATATTTTTTTAATTTTTTTTTTATATATATAAAAGGCATAGTTACTTAATTGAAATAAGGATTTAATTTCAGAAAGAAAAAAGAAAAAGAACAATAATTGATTGCAGTATTTGATCATTTGCTTTTCAAAACTTTGGTCAAAAGGGTAAATCATATTCCATGAATGAAGCAAATAAAAATCATGTAAAACATGGGGAGTTCTTGTTGATGATGTGATTGTTAATATTTGTTTTCTTTGCTAGATTACATAAATTGAAAAGAGTTTTGTCTGCAGCCATACATCCACCTCCAGTGACTAAAATAAATCTGGCACTTGTTGTATTAACAAGTATTCATAGAATTTGTGTACATTGATGAACAAAATTAAAATTATCACAAAAGTTGATTACTTTATTCCTTTTTTATTAAATAGATATGTTATACTTAGCGGTATTTAGTAGAATTTTTGTCATGCGCATGAAACAAGTAAATTATGTGTGATTGGTCATCAAAAATATTTTGTTAAATTTTCTATAAATTAAAGAGTTAATCGTCATTTTAATTATTTATCACCTTAATAAGAATAATATGTTATTTTGGCTGTAGTAAAAGAAAATAAGCATAAGTCTTATTTTTCTTGCTCCCACTCCCTCCTCATTGACTTTATTTGTCCGTAGGTAATCACCTCTTACGTTACTTCGACAACCTTTCCTGCCACAACGTTAACACATCACCATTCTCCCTCCCATTGGATCATATCTTGGTGTCTCTGTTATGTTTCGCAGGTGCTGTGAAGTTTAGAGACTTTGCTAGCCTTGACTTCATTTTGCTGGCACAAATAATGGCTTCAAGAGATTTACATCGAGGGGTTGGTGAATGGTGATGGTATGCAAGTGGTTCACAGTTGCCCACCAGGTCACCATATCGCATCTACCAAAGAGACCAATGATACATTATTTTCAAGTTTTAGGCTCTGTACAAAAATGTACAAATAGTAGGACAAGGTTCGGTGCTTACTCCCACTAAGGAAATGTGATGGTGGTGGTGTGTGGGTGCTATATGCGGATGGAGAGAGGGTGTGTGATTCACAAGTATTTGTGAGGTGGATTAATGGATTATTTCCAGAAATAGAGGGAACTATGGAGAGAAATGAGTTCTTTTTTTTTAATTAAATAAAATAATAATAAATTACTATTATTTACTATTTTATTATTACGTTTTTAAAATAAAGTAATTCAAAAAATTATTAATATCTAAATATTTTGGTATAAGTTATCGTGCATTTCAATTAAAAATGGGTAGGTACGGTTCATTAGCAAATCCCGTGTTCATAAAAAATATTATAGTGTTCAACATTGTGTGTATAATTAAATATGGTTATATCAAGCAAGAATATTTCTCATTTTAAAAATATGAAAACTTTAAATTTGAATCATACAGTGATACATGAAAAGTTAAGATTGAAAATTATACTAAATCGTAATTTTGGTTTTCTTAATTTCTCAAATCCATATATAAATTTGGTTTTTCAGAATTTTAATTGTAATATTTAGTCTCTTAATCTTATAAAATTGTGATTTTGCTACTCTGATAAAATTGTCAAAATCATAAATTTATAAAATTAGAGAGACCAAAATCATAGATTTAAAAAACTAGGAATACCAAAATTGTAATTTAGTCTAAAAATTATTAAACAATTAGATTAATACTAAAACATATTGTTGATTTTTATTAATTATTTTAAGGGCATTTAATTTTGTAATATATTGTTTCAATTATAAATTTTCTAATTGAAATATAAAGGTACCTTACGTACATATGGATATATTAGATTAACTTGATTGAATAGGGTTGATTTAATTAACACCGGGAAGATTGGGGCTTGCTATTCTATCAAAACGAGAGGCTTGGAAGGATGACATCTTCAGAAAAAGAAAAAGGAGGAAAGGGAGAGGACAAGAGTGATTTCTCCCTCAGCTCCAAGCACTCAGTAATATTCTAACGTAATATGATATATAATGAGGGCAATTAATGCTTTACCTCGTCAACAATGTGATGCAATACACTATTAATATTATCATTATAGTAAAAGGGAAGGAAAATTATACCTAGAAATATAGAATGTGGCTGAGGACGTAAGCTTATTAATTTAAAACAAGCTAACAAAATGCAATATATATGTTGCTTCTGGGAGGACAGCAACATCGCTACAACTGCTCCACTCTTGCTGGCCTCGTTTGTTTTCGATAGTACCTCTTATTAGAAAATGGCACCAATGATGTTGGGTGTGGTTCATGCACCTCCATTTTCACTTTTTAGGGTGTGCAGTAGTACGTATACCACATTCTTCTTTGACATCATGACCCAAAAAAGTATTCTCACCCCACTTTTTTTCTTCACATAGGTTCAAAATTTATGCCTTTTAAGAAGTGGATATCCGAATGTATTCCTCTATTGGTTAATGCATGGTACTTTAGCAATGAATTTTTTTAAAATTTTGATTTTTGTTTCCATTTTTTAAATATTAATCGTATTTTTTTAAATTAATATTTTATTTTTAGATTTTAAAGTTAATATTTTTTCCTGTATACATGAATTAAAATTTAGGTATACTATTTCCAAAAATATATATAATGCTAAAACTAATATTTTAAAAGTAACGGACTAAAACTACAATTTATAATATTTTAAGGGGCTAAAAATAACACCAAATTCTTCATATATATATATATGTGCGTGTTAGGTCTTAAACAATCCAAACCACAATTTTAAAAAAGAAAAACAAGGCTTGATGTCTTTATAAGAAGACTAATACATATTACTCTTTATATATTCAGATTGTCTTAATATTCAAAGTTTCATCCAATAAGAAGACTTTTAAGACTTCAAGACACCTTGAAGATTATAAATAATAGAGGCGCGTCTCAAGAGGCCAAATTTTGTCTTACTCAAATGAAAACAAAAGGAGAGAGTGTACCAATTCTTATACCTTTAAAAGTGTAATCAACTACTAGTGTCAACTTAGAATTTTTGTAAGGGTTGGAAACATTACTTTGAGATTAACCCGATTTTGATTTCTCAAATGACGATGATATAAAGGATGAAGTAATTGGCTCGAGTTATCCTAAGGGCCGGGAATGCTGAAGACTTTGAGAAAGACTCAATTTTGATTATAATGATCGATTCGATCGGGACCAGGGTATCTAAGCGTAAAGATTAAAAAAAATGGCTAAGTGTCAGACAGATCTTTAGAATGGTGTTCAAAAAATGAATCAATCATCAACAAATAATAAATGCGAGAGAAGGGAAGCTCCTCTACACGCTTTTTGATGGCATGCATGTCACCTAGACCTTCAACCTTCCTCATAAGTAGGGATGGGCAAAATGAACTGATCTAAACTGAATTGATACTAAACTCACTGAATTGGCTCATAAAAAACTTAAATGTTTTATGAAAAAATTGAACCAAACCATTCTAGAGTTCAGTTTTAACCAAACTGAATTGCTTCTTTTACCAGTTCGGTGCACTGCCACCAAACTGAACTGCTCCTTTTGGAAGAAAAAAAAAATTATGATTTATGTTTTAATGGGCGCAGACCTGCACTGATGGGTATGCATCCCATCACTTTCTGATGCACAGCAACAAACATGCTTCCATATGCGCAAAGCTTTTAATAAGAACCATTGTGGTGAATTAAAAAATTGCGAGAAGTTCTAATAGCTTAAATTAAATTTGATTCATATAACAAAATAAACACATTTTAACATTTATTTCTTGCCCCTCTTTTACTGTGATTTTTTTTCCTTCCTTGATTACTACACCAATGACAAACATAATTCCAAAATTCTATATGAGCAATATTATTACTTTGGTATTGAATGAGGCAAAGAAAATGACCGGGACATTACAAGGCAAGACATGGAACCTTTGTTTTTTCATGTACTGGGAGCAATTCTTTAGCTCCAATCAAATTTCTAAAACTTACAGTATGAAATTTGGCCGTTATCTTTAAAATCATATATAAATAATAATTCATTACTTATTTTAATGTTGGTGTATTTAAAATACAAATTATTAAGATGAAGTTTTTATTTTAAATAAAAATAATACAAAAATAGCTATAATACAGTACTTAAAAAAATTAACCTTAAAATCATTTACAGTTCGAAACAACTTAAAGAGCACTTCAGTTCGAATTAAATTCAATAAAGTTCAATGCACTTCTAAAACAGTTTAATTTAGTTTGCCTAATCTATTTGGTGGTATAATTTAGTTTAAACTTGGATAGTTTAATACAGTTCATCACAATTTGGTTCAATGCAATTCAAATTTAACAACCCTACTCATAAGTTTAGTGTTTCCTCTTTATATAAAATAAAGAGATAGGAAGATAAATGGTTTTCTTGTATAAGTCCTATTCTAGGAAGGAAAGGACCAATACCCTCTTCATTCAATAAAACATTAAAAATCACATTTTCAATACACATTTTTTTTTTATCCAAACCAACCCATTTTGAGTCAAAACCCAATTTCAACTTCAACAAAAGAACTATAAGATAGCTCCACTCAACCTTATCAAACGTACCAATATCAAATTTTAATGTCAGGTCACCAATTTGTGTTTGATGAGTTTGATTCATGGTGATTATATTAACTAACTTAACTTAAAATGCGAGGGGGTATAAATTGCAAATATAATTTTAGAATTATTTTATGTAAATAAAAACATAAACAATGAGGTTAATCATCTAATGAACGATGCTAATCAACATTAAAGGACTAGTCAAGTAAAACAAAAAATAAAGTCTAACATCTTCCTAGTCGCAGGTTTAAGTTTTAATTAATCTTTTTGACTCAAGATAATTATAAATTATTATGTCAGTACTCTTTTATATTAATAAAGAGATTTTGATTGAATTGGTTGAATAAAATATATGAATTAATTTTTGATATTATCTTTCATTTTTATGAATAAAAATTCAAAATACTTTCTTATTTTAATTAAAACTAGCATGGTTCCCTCTCTATTTTTTTGTTTTGTTTTGTTTTGTTTAGAGAAGATAATATCTCCCTACATTTCTGCATAGAAAAAAGAAATGACCGATAATAGTGGAGTAAAGTCTCCAGAAAATTAAAGATTCCAGAATTTAGAATAGGAAAAAACTTGCCAAATGCCAAAATTCACTTCCATGGACATGGATTAAAGGCTACTCAACTCTCCCAAAAGTGAAAATTGGATAGAAGGCAAAATTTTCGGCGCGTGACGCGGGGTTAATAGATACACTTTCATGTTGCGAGAACCGAACAGCTTGTGTTCACTAGCAGAGTCACATGCGATCACCGACAACGCCAGCTGCAAACATTATTGTACAATTCACTTACACCGCCTCAGTTCTTTTCCTCTGTGTTCCCTTCTCTTTACACCCTTCCACGTAACCCCATCTGGCCATACAACCTTTCATCATAACCACGTGGCACGTTTTAGTTGCCAGACCACCTTCCTCTACGGTGCGCTCCAACGCACTGGAACATTTTCCACGCGCTTTGCTTTTGTTTTCTTTATGCATTTTCTCTAGCTTCCCCACACACTCAAACCACCCCTTTTATTGAAATCCTCAAGCTTCAATTTGCTTTGTGCTCACTCATCTATCTATTATAACCAAACCCTCTTCTTCATCTTCTTCTTGTTCTTGTTCTATCTGTGACGAGCATCATGGCCTCGAGAGCAGTGTTATTGTTGGCTATGTGTGTGCTTCCGGCGATGGTTGTGGCCATTCGCCCAGCAAAGAACCCTTTTTGCGTGAAGGGTCGCGTCTACTGTGACCCTTGCCGTGCCGGTTTTGAGACCTCAGCAACCACCTACATTGCTGGTAACTACTAACCCTTTCTCTCTCTTTACTCTTTTTATTCTTAAAAAAAATACTGGTATTTATGTTATACGGTACCAAGTTTTAGATCTTCTTCTTAAAGTGAATATCTGTTGCTTCAATGTAATCTTTGAACTTTTCGTTCATATGCTTTTGTTTTCTTACTTAAATTTCATTCCTTTACGCTTAAGAACCTTTAGTTTCGGAAAAATGCAGTTCGAATTTTACTGATGGGGTGTCAGATCTGACTGTATAAGGGGCTGTAAATTAGTTTATGTAGTTTGCAGGATCTAGTAACGAAGTCCTAGAATTTATTTTAGCAGAAACCCTTGTTAGCTAGTGGTTTGTTACTGTTGTCATGTAAATTTTTTGAACACGATGGTAGCAGCTACTTGTTACTAGACTGCCCTTTTTGTTTGTTTGTTGTTATTTACAGCGTGTTGGGTGAGTTTTGTATAATTAAATTTGAGTGAAGTTGATCTTGCAAAATTTGAAATTGATCTTGTAAAGTTGATTTTGAAGTAATTTGTATTTGCATCCTTTTATTGTAGAACCACGTTAGAAGTATTATTAGTATAACACTTTTTATCAAACACAATATCTTAATTTGAAGTGAAGTAATTTGTATTTGCATCCTTTTATTGTAGAAGCACTTTAGAAGTATTATTAGTATAACACAAAATCTTAAACAACCTAAGTCACTTTCACTCAATTAATTTTAGATCTAGAATCAATTCTTTAGCGTGACACTAAACATGTGAACATTGATTTTAAAATTAAGGTAATTTTGAATGATTTTAATGTGAATCCAAACATTCCCTTACTAGTTGTTACTAGTTTGTAACACGTATTGTTTGATTAATGATTATTTTCAGGTGCTGAGATTATGTTGCAATGCAAGAGCAGGGTTAGCAACGAGGTTGTGTACACCAAGAAGGGGTACACTGATTCAACTGGAGCATACACAATGTACGTGGACGAGGATCACGCAGATCAGATCTGCAGTGCCAAGCTTGTAAGCAGCCCTCACCCTCAATGCAAGGAAGTCACCCCAGGCCGCGACGAAGCCGTCGTTATTCTCACCCGCTACAACGGCATTGCATCCGATGATAGGTTCGCCAATGCCATGGGCTTCATGTCTCAGGAGGTTGCTTCTGGCTGTGCTGAGGTCCTCAGGCAATACGAGGAGTTCGACAATGAGAATTAATTACCTAATTAATTTCAGTATACTGTTATTAATCTACTTTCGATTTGGGTTTCCTAATGTCTATTTTATTCAATCTTGATGTGGAGTGTTATCTCGACATTTTCATATTATCATGTTATATATGTTGATGGACCGACCCTACTTAATTATATTATTACATCAAGATCTATCCTGGACTTTGAGGATGATGTAGTCTATTTTGTGTCGTTATAATAAACTATTCTTTTATATCTGCATTCATTGTAGATGGGTTTTGTTTTTCGTCAAGAATCAAGAATGATGATTTGCTAGGAAGGGCCACTGCTCTTGGATTGATTTGTTTCCATTAAGATTATACTAGTACTAGGGCTTGATTGTGAAAAAATCAATCACATTTTTTTTCTTTTTTTCTTTAGGCTTTTGATGGTTAAGTTTTATGACCGTTGGTGGCTGTCAAAGGTTCCTACATTTTCTTCCTAACTTTTGATGGTAGTATTTGAGTCACAAATCACTTCGATACAACAGCAAAAGTGTGTGGTCGTGGTTTGGGTTGATTTCGAACGACATCGATTTTAACTGGGTTTGTTTTGGCCTAATATTTTTTATTAAAAAAATCAAATCAAAGTTTACTATAATTTTTTCTTTTCATGATCAAATCAATATCAAATAGTTGAATTTATTAATGGCGTCGTTGTCTACAGTTACTATAAATAGCAAAATAGCATAGATATTTTGTAGAAACAAGTATTGGTTAAAAATTTAGTGTTCCTAAGCTCAAGCTGCCGACACAGGACACAGCTGATACAAGCAAGTGAAGCAACCCGATTGACAGATAACCAATTATAGTTAAGTTGCTCTTTAAAAGTCAGTTCAACCTACCATTTACAGTTGGTAATATCTGAATCAGACTAATAATTTATCTTTCTGATTTCTCAGTTAGCTTAACACAGGAATAAATTAGAGTTTAACAAAGAATACAATCAAACCTTTGATTTAGCATCTTTCATTTATATAGTATAGGAGAGGGTTCTACTCTCTGATTTTCTAACAATGAGCACTCATAAATTATCTATGTGCACAGTGGACGGTGCTCAAGAACCTTCTAATCCATTTTACATTCACCCAAATGAGAACTCCGTGGTGCTAGTTTCACCTCTCTCTGAAACAAATTTCCATAGTTGGTCCAGATCCATGGAGATGAGTTTGCTAACTTAAAAAACTAGGAAGTATCACTGAGCTTCAAGAGGATGATCCAATTTCCCCCTTTTGACAGTGAAGCGGTGATACAAATATAAAAAAATTATGGTCTTATGAAGATTCTCTCAAGCAAGTATGCACTTCTAAGTTCTAATGCATTGTGCACCTTTGATGCATTTCTCAATTCTCATGGTTAAAGAGCAAGGAATTCGAATTATATGGTCAGATTTTTAGGAGCATTCAATGAACAGTATTCAAGTGTAAGTTCCTGAATTATGCTATGGAGCTACTTCCCACCACTTCACACAACAAGAAATACAGTTCAATATTGAGCACACTAGACCACTAGTAATCGGAGAATTATGCTCCATAGCACTGAGTATTCATCATAAGCCTGACCTACAAAATGGTAAGGGATCCGTATCTGAGGCTTAAAACAAGAAAGTGTGTACTTCCTGTGCGGTGTGTGAGGAAACATTATTAGTCAGTTTAGGATTACCAAGTGTTCATGGTTCAAACCAATTTCTATATGATATATATATATATATATATATATATATTTAAGTTTTTCAATTTACACGAAAAAAATAAGATTACTCAATTACATATAATGTAATGATTAATTAGGAACCATAACCACTTAATAATTTCTCTTATGGGAGGTTGTAAGAAGGGGAGGAGCGTAAAGGTGAGATGAATGCGAATATAAAAAAAGTAAGTGGATATATAAAAAGAAATGACGGCAAAGCAACGAGAATTATTAGCCCATAACTTATGAGTAGCCCATGAAACAATGAAGCAGTGGACTTGTCAGGTCTTGGGGGCTGCCGGGCTGGGGCATGTTGGGATGGATTATGGATACGTCCATTTGAAACCTGGAAACTTCACAAATACTGTTGAAGGACCTTAATTTAAAAAATTGCTAATCGTTTTCCTAAAAAAAAAAAAAAAAGTGCTGAAAGCTAATTTTATTGTGCAACCCTTCAGGACATAAATTTTAGCAAAAACATATTTTGATTATATTTATCGATAAAAAGCAACGTTTTAGGTTATATATAACTATTTTATTCACATTTCAAATTGTTTTTCATTTTGTTTAAAATTTCGAAGAGGATTCACTGATCTAATTTCAAATTTCAAACGTTTTAGAGTATCAGTAAGAGTTAGAAAGTGGAAATTCTTTCTGATAATATTTTGTATATATAATAGACAAATAAGACGTATCATTTTATGTATAGTAGTGGGGAATTATGGGACAAAAAATAAATCCGCTTGGTTTCAGACTATGGAAATCGCATCTAATAGTTTGTGAGTAGCTAGATTTTTTGTCCTTTTAATACTTTTCACAATCACCAATATTTTTCAATGTAAACGAGGCCCTAAATAATAATTAAAAAAAGTTTGATAGTAAGGGACGTAACTTTGTCTTGACTCTTGAGAATATATTTAAAATCTCATTCATTAATAAGGTTAAAGAATTTATTTTTAAGTTTGATATCAAGTGTTAATGAATAATTTTTTTTATCGTGAGCCAGATACAATAATTTAAAGGTATTTTTCAATTCAGTAGATCATAAACTAGTCCCATTTACTATATATGATTGTTATTAATGTAAAAGAATTTCACATACATTAAATAAATTAACGAAATTCTTAATATTACTTTAAAAAAATGAAGTTCTTAATAAATGTCAAATCAATTTTTTTCTTATAATAGACACTAGAGGCAGTAAACATTAGTCAACAAATTAAGTTTAATAAAAATAAATAAAAGACTATATGAAAGTATAATCAGATGATTTAAAATTATTTAATGACAAAGATGGTTGCTTTTTCTTTTAAAAAAGAGTTTAATTAACTTATATTTATGTCAATGTTTAATATCACATCATAACATTATATTTTTTTTGTTTTCAAAACATCATAACAATAAATATGATGAGCTAATAATAAAGTGATCAAATTTTATTAAATGTGAGTACGTCAATTAATCTCTTTAATATTACAAAAAGAAAGCTCACACACAATTTGAATGCAATTCATTATGTATAAAAATATGAGTTTATTGTCTATGTACAGATAATTTAAAATAATTTTATATTATTATTTATTTATAAAAATAAATTACTGTTTAAATTATTTTAAAATAATTATTTGAAAAATTAATAAACTTATCATAGTTATAATTATAATTGAATGCATATAGAGTTTTTTTTACACTGTATAACCTTTTTTCTCTAAAAACATTTTGAAAATTCATCTAAATTTTGCGCAAGATGGAACTCCATTCCTCATTTGGTACAGGGGGAATATGGGTGATTCAAGGCTGGCGCACAATGCGAGGGCATATTCCATTGCAGCCACCGGAAGCGATGTGGTAGGTGTTGACAATTGACATTGTTGATTGTTGATTGTTGATTGTTGTTTGTTGTATGTAACACGTGATCATGGTTAATTTATTTTTTTCTAGCCTTTGAAAATTTCAATGTCAAGGCCATTGATCTCATCGTTGAAATGTTGAATTAAAACAGTGATATTAGCAAAGGGTGGGTAGGTGGGAGAGACAGCCTTTGTCAAGTTTGGTCTTCAAAGAACGTTGGTATGTGATGACATAAACATAAACATAAACACGTGCCATTTGTGAGTCAACTATCAAGCCCACTATATAGAGAACATGAATGTGCAGTTGTGCACTGGTCTTGGTGTTTGGTGACGTTAATTTCACTTTCACCCGTTTAAGGCTTGCTTTGTTAGCTGTTTCCTTCTTACTTCCTCTCTTTTCTTTTATTAAAATATAAATTCCTTATTTTTTTTAAAATATTTTTTCTATATAAGTTTGACCAAATTCATTTTTTTAAGGATAAAATTAAATAGGTCAAATATAATGATACCATACTTGCTAATGTTAGACTCTCACCTCAATCCCACTATTTTTCCCCCTTTTGAATACAATCTCACTCGAGCAAGGGATATAAAATTCTTTGAGATTGTCATCATATTTGACACCTTACAAGAAGAGAAAGAGATAAAGAGCACTAATGAAGGTTGATTAAGTGTACAGAATAATGGAATATCCCAAATATCATTACTTAATTTATTATTTGTAATAATCTTTGGAAAAATTGAAGTACAGCGAAAAGAAAAGAAAAAGCAGAATTTAGTTGGAAGATTTTATGAATGCGAATGGCAATATGCTGACGTGGCAGTCTTTTGGTTTTTGTCCAACAACCTATACCCTTATTTTTTTTTTTTTGTACACAACAAACAAACAAAGCTACCACCGTTTGTTCTGGTATTTCTATGCTGTGTCAATTTGTCGTGCCAGTTGAGACTCTTGACAATTAAAACTACCTTAGACATTACCTTTGCTTCTGTTCTGTATTTCCATCATCGTCTCCTTCTTCCTTACATTCTATCATCATAATAATAAACTCATTCTACGCACTCTTGCATTGCCTCCACCTCGTTTTCCTCACTGCGTCTATTATATAAACCTGGTATATTAATGTCATTATATTCTCTTTTTCACATTTGTCTTGCTTCTTCGTTTAGCTCTTTTCTTTGATTACTTGCATCTGGGGTACGCTGATTCCATTTGTTTTCGTGGTTTTTGACTTAATACTTGTTGTAAATTTTTTTTAAAAAAAGAACTTTCTCATTATTTTTCTATTTACGTATCAAACTTCTATGGATTCTCTTGTTTCGTTGCTATATTCCTTTTATAGATCTGCTGTCTCTTTATTTGAAACCATTTTTCTAATTTCCCTATGGCTATGATGATTTAGATAGTGATGTGAGGTAGTTTTTTTTTTCTTCTTTTTTTTTTCTGGCATTGAACATTCTTCTAAGCAAGCAAGTATGCTTTTGTTGTTTCCTTGATTCAAATATTTGAGGGTACGTCATGATACTAAATAAACCTACATGTTAGCTGCATCTCTTGTGCACCACAGCAACCTATCACTGTTGCCCTGTTCCTGAATTGTCAACTCTAAAGTGGTTTTGTATTACTCAGCTGTTTGTTTTCAATTTTCAGATAATGGCTGCGGAAGTATATTACCAGGCTATTGGCACTTTGCAGTCCCATTCTTATCTGAATAATTTAAATAATCACCAAAAGCATCAAAACAATTTAGTAAGATTGGTGGCTAGGGATTTTATCAGCAGTAATGGCTTGTCAATGAGAAGAAGTAACCGCTCTGGCCAGATGAATTGTCGTGTAATTCGATCTCTAGCTTCACAAACATCAGTGGTTGATCCAGTGTTGTCCCCTTCAAGAAGCAATGCTGATGACACTCACAAGAAATCAAGTAAGATAAATGCTCATTTCAATTATACTTATTGCTGGATGACCTTCTTTGTGGATGTGTCCATGTTTATTGCTTTCTTGAAGTTGGATTCACCAAGTTTGAGGTGGTTGCAACATTCAGGCAGTTCAAGTTGTCGGTTGGGTGTTATCTAACTGTTGTTCAATATGTTCTGACTCAGATGAAGCAGCTTTAATCCTTATTCGGCATGGTGAGTCGTTATGGAATGAGAAGAACTTATTCACAGGGTGTGTTGATGTCCCTCTCAGCAAGAAGGGTATAGATGAGGCAATTGAAGCAGGAAAAAGAATTAGTAGCATTCCTGTTGATATTATATTTACATCGGCTTTGATTCGTGCACAAATGACAGCCATGCTTGCCATGACCCAGCACCGTCGTGGGAAGGTAACACAAATGGATACCTTTTTTCTGCCGTCAACACTAACACAATATGCAACTAATATTTCCTTAGAAAGCCTAGGTCATATTAATAAGCATACCGTATTCCAAATCTCTAGTGCTTAACTGAAAAGACAGGAATTTTGATCTATTTATACTGACACCACAATCCAGAAAATTGGTTAATGCAAAAATTGACAGGTTTTGCTATGCTTGTTGCTGATTACATACATAAACTCTATTCTAGACCATTTTGATCTATAGTATTCAAATGTTATTTTCTAAATCTTCAACTTCCCAGCAGGTCCCTATCTTTATGCATAATGAGAGTGAACAAGCAAGGTCATGGAGTCAAGTGTTTAGTGAAGATACAAAAAAACAGTCCATTCCAGTCATAGCAGCTTGGCAACTAAATGAAAGAATGTAGTAATCTTTTTCCTTCTTCCAGTGTTTGAAATTTCTGTTTTACAATGTCATGAATAACATTAACATACTATTGGTATAACATAATTGCTATCCTTTCAGGTATGGGGAGCTGCAGGGTCTCAATAAGCAAGAAACAGCAGACAGATATGGGAAAGATCAAGTCCATAAGTGGCGACGAAGTTATGACATACCTCCTCCAAATGGTGAAAGTTTGGAAATGTGTGCTGAAAGAGCAGTTGCCTATTTCAGAGATCAAGTAAGTGGAAATTTAGTTTTTTCATTTTTGTTTCATTTTTTTTAAAAGAATTCTCATTAGTAAATTACATCCACCCTCCCCTACTCATTTTCCTGTGTTAAATTTGATGTTCAAGTTTTCTAGACTAATGTGGTGAATCTTTAAACTAGGTATTCCTCTCAACTCTGTAACTCTGCTTTAGTTCAGTTATGTATTTGCTATATGTTTTATGTTTTATGCTACTAATGTAGCTTCAAGCCTGTATATGCTGGAGAGGAAGTATGTAGTAGTTTGATATATGTTGTATGGCCAATTTTCTTGTATGGTTTAAGTCATCATATAACACTGATAAAGGACTTATGCTACTGACATCAATTCTGCAGATTGAACCTCAACTTTTATCTGGAAAGAATGTTATGATTTCCGCCCATGGGAATTCATTGAGATCCATTATCATGTACCTTGATAAATTAACTTCCCAAGAGGTGACTGGAGTATTCAGAATTATTGTGGCTCATAAGTTTGCATATCGTACATAGTTATGATTTTTTTTCTTTCACCTTTCATCAGGTCATTAGTTTGGAACTGTCAACTGGAATTCCCATGCTTTACATTTTCAAAGAG
>PYAF01003243.1:4423597-4465482 GCA_007407185.1 Glycine tomentella | reverse complement strand
CTGGAACCTTGGATGGTAATGGAAGATGGCTGGGAGGCATTTTTGACAAAGACAGCTTTGTGGAGACACTAGAGGGATGGGCAAGAACAGTTGTTACAGGAAGGGCAAAGCTTGGAGGAATCCCTGTGGGAATAGTTGCTGTAGAAACACAGACAGTAATGCAAATAATACCTGCTGATCCTGGCCAGCTTGATTCTCATGAGAGGGTTGTTCCTCAAGCTGGGCAAGTGTGGTTCCCTGATTCCGCAACCAAGACAGCCCAAGCAATATTGGATTTCAACAGAGAAGAGCTCCCGCTTTTCATTCTTGCAAACTGGAGAGGCTTTTCAGGAGGGCAAAGGGACCTTTTCGAAGGAATTCTTCAGGCTGGTTCCACTATTGTGGAGAACCTTAGAACATACAAGCAGCCCATATTTGTATATATCCCAATGATGGGTGAACTCCGTGGTGGGGCATGGGTGGTCGTTGACAGTCGAATCAATTCAGACCACATCGAAATGTATGCCGATCGAACAGCCAAAGGTAATGTCCTAGAGCCAGAAGGAATGATTGAGATCAAATTTAGAACACGAGAATTGTTGGAGAGTATGGGTAGACTTGATCAGCAATTGATAACTCTGAAGGCAAAACTTCAGGAAGCCAAGAGTAACAGGGACATCACGGCCTTTGAATCCCTTCAGCAGCAGATTAAATCACGCGAGAGACAACTTTTGCCTGTGTATACCCAGATAGCTACCAAGTTTGCTGAACTGCATGATACTTCCTTAAGAATGGCTGCCAAGGGTGTCATTAGAGAAGTTCTGGACTGGCGTAACTCCCGCTCTGTCTTTTACCAGAGACTGCACAGGAGAATTGGTGAGCAATCACTGATCAACAGTGTGAGAGATGCTGCTGGTGACCAATTGTCACATGCATCTGCAATGAAGTTGCTCAAAGAATGGTATTTGAATTCTGATATTGCCAAAGGTAGAGAAGATGCTTGGTTGGATGATGAAGCCTTCTTCAGATGGAAGGATATTCCTTCAAATTACGAGAATAAACTAAAGGAATTGCGTGTGCAGAAAGTGTTACTTCAATTGACAAATATTGGTGACTCAGCTCTAGATTTGCAAGCTCTACCTCAAGGTCTTGCTGCCCTTTTAAGCAAAGTAAAGCACTTGAACTTTTCATTTCTTTAGCTATGTTGTTATTATTTGGTTACATTAATTGTTTAAGGTTTATAACTTGGTTCGTCATATCTTGTAAATTTTGGTGCAGTTGGAGCCATCGGGTCGTGTGAAGTTGACGGATGAACTTCGCAAGGTACTTGGTTAGAGGACTCTGTGTCTTATAAATGTAACGCAATTATTTGTGTTGATTCCCTTAGCTAAGTTATTATCCCCAAGAGAAAGGAGGCAGTTGCACCCCCCCTCATTGCTGAAGGGATCCGTTGCTTCAGAGTGTAAATGATGAGTCTTGGATGGTAATTAATTTATGCAGTTAGGGGATCACACCCAGCATCACCATGTTCCATCTATTTAATTGCTGGTTGATTGATTCTTTTCGTATAGTTGAATAAAATTGTAATAATGTGTAACATTGTTGTTAATTCATAACGATTTTGGGTAGTCGATGTATGCTTTCCACAAAGTTTCAAATCATCAATGGCAGTTGATTTTAGGAAAATATTAATCAAGATTTTCCAACAAGTTTTATTACATCTGATTGACGCATGGAATTAGAATTAGAATTTAACATTTTACTTTTAATTTCAATTTTACAAATTTGATATTGATTTAAAACTTTATTGTTTATGTTTAAGTCGTGTGAACAATTATAATTTTAAGTTGGATTTTAACCATTAATTTGGATTTAAGATCTACAGTTTGAAATAAAATGAATGTAAAATATAAAATCTATAAAATGATGTTAAAATAGAGATAACAGTTAATGTTTTAAACTCATAAAAAGATAAATAAATACTTATTTAGCTATTTAGGGATTCACCTCCCAACATCTATCCCCACAAGTCCACAACAATAACAATAGCTGACCAATTACACGTTGATAGTGCCATGATACGTATCTTCCACATCTTTTACAGCAGTCCCTCTCATTCTAGCTATATGCACATCTTTGCATAGTGTTTCGGATAAATCCGACGTTAATTTTCACGGTATCCTAATGAGTATGGTACCAAAGAAAAATTGTTAAAATTTAAATAAATATTGACTTCAAAATAAATGTTCCAAATTCTATTAAAATTAACTTGCAATCAAATGAATCAATGAAATGATTTATGGATACCATGAAACAATGATGTCCCAAATTCTAATAGACGAATTAAAAACTTCCTTCGGTGGATTAGCCTACTGAATATTAATCACTTCATTTGCAGTTGTACTCTAAAAATTAATTCAACAATTCACGTGATAATACCAGTATGAGAAATATACATCAAAACTGATCACCACGGCTTAAATCCATGGGAGATGTACTAGCTAAAAATCACCAAGCACATATTGGGACCCTTTCTATTTACCAATACAGAACTTGCCAAATATATTTGATAAAACCTCCTCCGATATATCTTCTCCACTTATCTGTCCAAGGGCCAATGCCGCATCCCTCAAATTTTTTTGTCCAAAAATCCAGAGGCAGTTCCTCCTTTATTGATGATTGTAACCTTGCAAGTGCTTCCTTGGTCCGAACAAGTTGTTCACATTGTCTCTGAATTATGGTTATACCAGCAAACACAATCGAGATTCAAGACCAACCCCCCTAAAACAAAAAGTTTATTTTCCTACTTTTCTTTTGTGTGTGTGTGTGTGTGCATATGCAAGCCATTTCTCATGGGTCATGGAGTAGAAGATCAACACTTGGGCCATTGCTTGGTTGAAGTGAAAATGAAACTGTAGAAAACAGAGATGTATCATGTATCTAGACTTTGTAGTGTCTAATTACATTGTTATTTTCCATCTACCCATTTTCATCTTAACTAAGCATAATCTTAACCTTTACTTCTCGTTGAAATTACCAAATACAGGCACTTCTATTAATTCCTTTCCCTTCCCATTTAAAAGTTTTAAATTTTTTAAGCTAAGACTTTGTGAGATATGGAAAGCAAAATTGATAGCTTACCTAATTGACAGTCTATCTGTGACCCCCAGCAGGAATGCCTTCAAGACCCACAATCTGTGATACTGCCCTCTCTAAGTCATGCAATCCTTGACCAGTAACGGCACATGTAAACACATGTTTACTGAAAATATGACTCTGGCATCCTTTGTCCCATTCAGTCTCAGCACAAGATTTACAGTCTATCTTGTTGACCACAAGGATGACTGGGGTGGATGATCCAGTTGATCCCTGGTTTACAACAGAAAGATTGAATAAAGATTGCAAATTAATATGCATCATTTATTTTCTGACTGTGGTACAAATTAATAACAAGTACCAAGCTTAATATTAAAAGAAAGATAAAAAGGTGTAATGAAATATTTATAATGTTTTAAGAGAATTATCCTACAGGATGTTATTTTTTAGGGGTAACTACAAGATCTAAATGGCCTTTCTGGAGACTTGGTTTTAAAATCCATGTAATTGATCCAAACTAGAAGAAAAAAGGCTTTTACTCTTATTGTGGTAACTATAGGATGCCAAAATTTAAGGCAGACAGGTTGTTTGTGTGCCAATTTGTCATGTGATGATATATTTAGAAGGATATATTTATCATAACCTATCTAAGTTTGGTGCTGCCCAGTCGACATAGATATCTTCAAATTAACATCTCTCTCAAATGTCAAATGATGCAAATTTTTCTGCATCAAACAGAATGTTTATATTTCTATCTATATAAAAACCTATTAAATATCATGAATAAAATAAGGAGAAAAGAGAGATAGAGCATAATTTGGTCAAACCTTAGTAGATTGAATCCTTTCAAGAAGTTTGTTGTCTTCAGATATCCATCCTTCAACAGCACTCACAGTCATGATAATTAAATCAGCACCCCTAGCAACTGCTTCAGATCGCTCTACACCTATTAGGAGGATAGAAATATATATCTAAGTACATGTGAAGTAATGAGGTTAAAGTAAGAAGCAAAACACCAAGCTGCATGCAGCAAGATACATCTATTGCAGATTTAAATCAGGAAAAGCTTATATAGCCCTATATCTTACTGATTTTCACTTTTTCCAGGTGTTCCATGTAAACTACACTTCAAAAAAGAGATAATTATTTGCAAGCCAATGTAAAATAATTCTGATGCTAATGATATTCTTTTATTTTAATTTTTAAAGAAATAAAATGCATTCAAGCAAGTTTGAGATTAATAAAAGGCTGAATCACGGTGTGAAGTTGTAGCATTCAAACAAGTTGCAGACACCATAACATTATATTAGATGGGAGTTGGGACACTGATTGATCTACAGTCTAACAGAGAAGTGAAAGACAGTGCAACAAAGAAAAAGAAAATTATACATGTCCTGAACTTAAATTATTGGATAAGTAAAATGACTGTAACATACTTTGCTCCATGCATTAAGAAGGCTTGACTTGCCAACATTTGGGCGCCCAACAATTGCTACCTGAAAGAATTTCATATCAAGAACAAAAATAGAAAGCACAACATCAGTCATCAACTCATCATGAAACTCACATAGAAACAAGGAACTTCATCTAAAAACAAATGCAGTGCTCCAAACCTCACCTGTAATCCAGATTGCAGAAGCTTATCATAATTTGCCGTTTTCAACGCATTCTCAACCTTTCGTGAAATGTTATGGATTTTATCCACAGTCAGATTCAAATCCAGAGGCGGCATCTCATCATCAAAATCCAAACGAGCTTCAATCTCAGTGAGCAATTCAATGCACTGACTCCTCAATGATCTGACAAGAGAAGAGAAACCACCCTGACCAACAATATAATTATCTTCTGTCATTAACACCCTCAGATCATGCAAGCTCTCTGACTAACTTCTCATTTAACTTCGCCAAAACTTGAGATTCACAAGTTGATGTTAAATTATGAGAGAAGCTCAAATTATTTTACATTCTTATTTTCTTTTCTGCTAAGTACTAATGATGATGATGCAGTACACCATGGAAACAAAGTTGAATTATGCATGCCTGGATTCCTTCCAATGCAGCATCTGCAGCAGCCACAGATTTCGCTGCGATTAATCTCGCAACGTTTTCGGCTTGGGAGAGATCTAATCGACCGTTAAGAAAAGCGCGAAGAGTAAACTCGCCTGAAAGAAAAAAAACACCAATCGTGATTTTGGCCGCCAAGGTTTTTTAATTGTCCACGACCGCATTGGGACCGTATCGGCGCATTTGTCCGTGATTTGCGGCGATATATAAAAAACAAAACGAAACGAACGCGACAACGAACGATATTTAAAACCTTGACATCACCACTAATTAGGCATTAGGTTTATTTAGAGTAACAGAGGCACGCACCTGGTTGAGCGAGTGTTGCTCCGGCTTCCAAACAAGTCCTAAGCACGCGGCGCAGACACACTTCGCTGCCGTGGCACTGAAGCTCAACCACGTCTTCGCGCGTGTACGACCTCGGGGCTAGCATCGGCACCGCCAAGACCTCATCGATGAGAGTGCCGTCGGAGTCCAAGACGACGCCGTATCCGACGACGTGGCTGGCGGGCCACCACGTCTTCCTTGCGGGCCGAAACACTCGGCCACGATGGACACCGCGCCCGGGCCCGAAAGTCGAACGATTCCGACGGCGGCAGGTGGGCCTCCCACGGAAGTTACGATGGCCGCAATTGTGGTCCCACTTGCAACCTCGCCGACGCACTCTCCAGTTCCCAAGCGCTCGTCTTTCTTCAACACTAAGTTGTAGTTCTCTGAACTGGCTCGGGAATTAACGGTTCTGGAGGGTTTGGAGGGAATAAGACAGTGCCACATGGCGCCGTGACTTAAAAACAACGCCATAGTAGGTGTGCGCGGCGGTGGAGTGAAGCAGCTGAACGTGCTTATGTGTATGTGAGGGTGACGAAGCACGGCGCGGAAAGAAGCCATTTCCGCTGTAGTTTCGGTTTCTGTCTTACTGAGGCTACTGTATGGTCTATCTATCTATCAATCTTCCTTTTCCACTGGACCTCAGGCCCATTCTGATCCGTCTCTAACCTTCAAACCCAAGAACTTGTACTAGTTAGAGGATACCATTCGCAATCCTATTTTTTCTCTCAGTTTTCTTTAACTTATAGATTTCAATAATATTTGTTATATGTGTTTAAGTTTATCATTCAGAGCCTTTCAAAAAAAAAGTTTATCATTCCAGAAATTAAATTTATGAACTATTTAAAATTTTAGATTAAAAAAACACCCTTTCCATATTTAATTTTTAGAATTCTTTTTTTTTTTTTTGCAATCCAAAACCTTACTTTTAACAACTAGAAATAAATTTACATAACAGTTTTGAAAGTTTTTTATTTTTTGAGAAATTTTTTAAATTATTTGAATACTAAAATATAAACTAGTTGATTATTTTTTTGTTATGGTTTAATTTTGACATAAACAATCAAGATAGTATAAAATTATAATTTTACAATTAGATCGATAAATTTCAGTTTTTATATAAAGTTATTAAAGGTATATATTGAAACATGCTTACGGGCCTATTTATATTCCTTGTATTCTAGATTGGAACTCATATTTTGTGTATCCTAAATTGCAACTCAACTTAGATTCCATGAGTAATAATCTCAACAGATATACACATGAATTCTTTTATCTTTTTCCTAATACTTTTTTGTTGTAATTACAAGTATTTTTATGAAAGACTATTTTATTTAAGATGGATAAGATTATTATACATGATAAATTTAAATTGGAAATAAATAAGTATTTAACATAAGTTTAATGTTTATATAAAAAAATCATTTTAGAAATTAACAAATCTATCATATATATATATATATAATGGATTTTGATTAAATAACATTATAAAACTTTTATAATGTTAATTCATAAATTTTTTTCTCTTTTAACATAATTATATATTAAGACTCAAATTTAAAACTATTATTTGAGTGAAATGAAATTCATACTAGTTAATTTACTCTGACGCGTAAAAAGAACTCAAAGAACCCTGCCACTCTTAATAATTTGCTGTTAACTTTTTATTATTATAAAGAATTCATCATAATTATTTATTTTAAATTAACCTGACTTGCATGTAACTAGAATTCTAGAAGGAAGTCAAATCTCAAACTGATCATGATAACATTTTTGACGGAATACACTCTTATGTTTCTACTTGAACTCAACGATGAACGATCAAACAGGCCTTTGTTTTTCTCTTAAACGAAACATGTTTTATTGACAAGTATTATAGTTGGACTGCAATCCAGCTTTCACATTTTCCCTTTTGATTGATTACGCAGTTATTCCTTCTGACTATTGAGTTCCAACGATCGATAATGTCAAAGAAAAGAATAGTGTCACCGAAATTTTTCAAAAGATCAAGCATTCCATCATTAGGGAAATTAATTTGAAGGACAGTGATTAAGCTTTAAAAACTACCAGCATTGACCCTTACTTGTATTTTTCCTATGATGATATTATCTGATATCATCATAGAAGTGTAGAGTAATTTATACAACAATTTAATAATATTATATTTTGTATCTATTTTTCTCTTTTATCTTATTATTTATTACATTTCAAATTTAAATATAGTTTCCTTTTCTCTCTTTCTCTCTTTTAGTTTGTATATTTTGTTATACAATTTGTTTTACAACTGCAATTTCTCTTATTAATTAATAGTTTAAATAGGAGTTAATTACGATGACCACTCATGTGGTTTGCTTTTATTAGACTCGTCACCCTTGTCATCTATTATTTTCCTAAAACTTTAGTTAGTAAATTTAATAAAAGAAAAAAATGAAAGAAAAAACAAAAATAAAAGAAAATGATATATATTATCCGGTTACATGCAATTTTTTGGATTTACTTAATTGAACTTAAATTTTGATTCAATTTATTGAAATTTAATGTAAACTATTTTACACACATACACTCTTGACAACTATTTTAATGGAGAATAATTGTGAAGTTGAAAACAATAAATAAAAGCATTTTAAGCAAAGAAAATTCATTAAGAATAATGTGATTCTCAAACTAACATTTCTCACGTCTAAATATTAAAAGGTGGCTTCCAAATTATTTTTTTAGAATGACCAATGAAACAAAAAATCAACAATTAAGATATTTTTTATAGGATTAAAAAATAGATGTAACTAATGTAATAAAAACAAACCATCTTGATTGTAATTTACTCTTTATAAATAGATTGATGTTTAGGTGGATAATATATAGGAGTTAATATATGTGTATTATTAATAATATATATCAACTTTTTGTTCTATTATACTTTTTTATATTTCTTTTTTATTTCTATTTTTCTTCTTCTGTGATTCTGTCCATCCCAATTAACACAACTTAAAATGGGACAGAGGTTCAGTATTTTCCAATATATATTAATATTAGGCGATGAAAATGAGACAGCTCAAGCTTCACTATGTAATGTAAGGAATATATGCATGTTCTGTTTGTCGTTTCAGCAAATCCAAAAGCAAACCCATTCAAACTAGTAATAAAATAAAATATTTATTTATTATAAACTTTTATTATATAAAAACAAATATTTATCGTGTATAATACAAACTAAAATACCAGTTTTAATTTATAACTAATTTTGTCCATTGTTAAAGGTTTCTTGTACTGTTTTACTGTTTACATTCGAATATGATATTTGACTACTTTTTTTTTTTCAAAAAAGAATAACTTTTTCGAAGTCTGCTTCACTTGCTTGTATGAATCTGGCTTTGTTTTGCCTCTTCGTTCATGCAAGAGCCACGACAACACCTTTAAAGATCCACCTACTGTACTTGTCATCTATTATTTTTATTCAAAGCTCAAACGTACTAATAATTACAGCAAGACTTGCAAACACGAAATGGAACAATAAATACTCTTCACCTTTTTTTACTGTTCTATACTCCTTTATATGAGGGGACAATGGCTCAATGAGAGGGGTAGCAGGGATGAACAAGAACAACATTACAACAACTTCGATCCCTAGTGAAAAGGAGAGTACGTAGGAGACCATTCTTCACACAACATAGACCTGAGTTAGATTCTAAGGACATCCAAGTAAAACAAGAGAACGAGTTAATTCCTATCTGGCGCATGCACCTTAACTTTATCTCTCTTTTATTTTATAGTGTATTGAATTTGAACACTTTTAAGATAAGAATGGTGGAGCTAGTAGTAGCACTAACTAACTGTAGCAGAATCGGATAGGCCACTTTCTTCTACTATTGCTTTTAATTTTGTAGCGACCAATCTCATCTCAATTCTCATCCTTCACACCTTCTTCTTCTTCATATATCCTTCACTAGCTAACTCTCCTAACCTGAAAAATTTGGTCTTTATTTCTCTTCCCTCACAACATTTCATCTATATATGTGTCCCCATTTTTTCTCTCTCGATCAACAGCAAAATTCATATATATTTTTCAAGGGTCCTCAACCACCTTTGGAGAACAATATGCAACAGCCTCTGCAACAGTGAGGAAGATCTTGTCCTCGCCAATCGTGTTTGCAAAACTGGATGCGTAAAGCTTGTCTGTCACTGATGGCCCAGGATTTGCCAAAACAAGCTTGTACAAAAGGAACAACTTACGGTAAGATACTATATATAATATGCTATAGTTACATAATACTATCATTTATATATAATTGTTTTGTTTTCTAATTAGTCAGTCATGCATAGTTACCTCAACACCCTTCTTCTCAAGACTTCTGTGTAACTCTTCAAAGGCTTGGATGCCACTTGTGTCTATGTCGGTAACGGCTGCATCAAATTAAAACACAAAAATTAATAAAGAAAAATAATAATAATAATAATAATAATAATAATAATAATAATAATAATAATAATAATTTGAAAAAAAAAAAGCTGAATGAAAATGAAGGTTTTACTGCAGGAGTTCAAGGTTAACAAAGGACAAAAGTAGAGAGTCTCACGTGACATTTCAACTATCAAAAACTGGATTTTTGTGCGGTAGTCTCCTTTATCTTGTTCTTCTTCGTTCATCAACCATCTTAATGTCCTGCAAGAGAATAGTTCTTAAGCATCACGAATAGTTCCCATAAGATATTGGATATAAATTGGGTATTCTTCTTCTCATGAGTAACAATTGCTTGCATTTTTACATACACATCTAAATTTAGTCTTGTGCTAAGTATCATAGATAGTGTTCCCTAACATGTTTTGAATTACACATCTGTCCTCCTTAGTAATTGGGCTTAATTTTAGTTGTTGCCAAAATAATAAATTAAATCACTGTACATACTGGATTGATTTCACTTAAGCTCGAGTCTGGGATAAAACAGTTTCTCATCTATCTATAAATGTACAAATGAAGGAGGAAGACGTCTTTACCTTTCTTTAACATAATTGGAGTTGGAAAAATATATTGCAGAATCGACTCTTACAATCAGTACACCTGGAATCTTACTAGCTTCTGGATATTGTTGAATGTTTCTATATACAGTAGTCCTAGGAATCTTCCCTAGAATAGCAGTTCGGGGCCTTGTGACTTGTAATAGGATCTTTGCAAAGGAAATAGAGACCTGCCACAAAGTATTAATTAGCAATTAATATACGAAATGAACAAGACTAGCTTTGACATTTTAGAGCATAAATAACTAAGCATTAATTATAGTAGTACTTACAGCAATTAGAAGTCCTATCTCAACCGAGACAAAAACAACCCCAAAGAATGCACCCATGCAAGCAACAAAATCAAATTTATCTATCTTCCAAATCAACATTGCTGCCTCATAGTCTACAAGGCTGATGACAGCAGAAATGATGATGGCAGAAAGAATGGCATTTGGGGTGTACTTGAAAAGAGGAGTGATGAATTCCAGGGTTAATAACACAACCATTGACATTACAATATTAGAGACTGCAGTTTGGCAGCCTGCCATGTAATTTACCGCGGACCTAGAGAAAGAACCTGAAGGTAACAAGAACATTGATCAGAGGCTAAAAGAATTAGTCTTTGAAGCTTTTTTTTTTTTTTTTTTTTTTTTCCTTTTTCCATTTTTGTTTGATATCTCTAACTTCTAAGCTAAAAGAATATATATGCTTATAAGACATGACTACTTATTAGTTATTACATATTTCTTAAACTTGCAGTTGATAACAAGTTAGATTCATAAACCTTGTCTTTGAGCTTACCTGTTGCTACATAACACGAAGTCATGGAACCAACAATATTCATTGTTCCTAATGCCACCATTTCTTTGTTTCCATCCAATTGATAGTCCTTCATAGATGCAAATGTTCTTCCAATTGCTGTGGCTTCCTGTGACAACAAAAATAAAATGATTCAATTAAACTATAGGAATAAACAAGAGAGGTATTGGTGTCAAAGTTACTTACAGTCAATGCTATCATGCCGGCCACTATGCCAATTTTAAAACCTTTTCCAAGGTATTCTCCGGTAAAATAAATATCTTTAACAGATGAAGGATTGATGCCTCTTTCTATTTTTCTTACCTTCACATATCAACAGACAAAAAAAGTTTAGTAATGCTGTAACTAATATTATGTCACTCTTACCATCGCTATTTCATAAAATACACTAATGGTCGATCTGCAATGTTTACGATGAAAATGGAAATCTATATTCTTACAATGTCTACTCCTTCCTTATCTGCACGAGTTATGAATACAAAAAAAGTGGATAAAATAACGGATATCAATGGAGCAATTGCTGGCACCCAGAAGAATTTCTTGTTTTTCTTTCCCTGATCCACACAATATGAAATAATTAACAATTTACAAAATCGTAATGATCAATTAGGGAATAATAGCAAAATGAATAAGGGGGCGGTCTAATGCCTTACAATATATTTGGCAACCAGAAGAAAACTCAAAAAGCTAGCTCCGATGAGTATAGTTTGCCAGTTCCACTGCATGACGATAGATAGTTGTTAAATTATAAATCAATTTCGTGTTCAACATACATACACCCTATTAGCAATTTAATTTTTGGCATGGCCTTATTCAGATAATTAGGACTCCTAAGTCCTAATTAATAATTTGCATGTATATTGAGAGAGAGAGAGAGAGAGAAGGAGAGTATACTCCATGATGGGCTTCTGAGAATACTGAACGCATCACATGGACAATATCAGTGTTCGTTGTGAAGTGTGCCGTTTTAATGCCAAGGAAACCCTTAAGCTGTTGAAGGGCAATTGTGATAGCAGCTCCCCCCATAAAACCAACAATAGCAGCATGTGATAGGAAGTCAATCAAGAATCCTAACCTGAATGCAAAAATATAAATTAAAAAATAATGCAACCATAAGATTATCATTATGTATATTAAACAGACCATAGTTGCAGCTGATAGCAGTTGCACAAGGCATAAACTTCAGAAGTTGGAATATAATATTTAAATACAAAATATCTTCTAGAGCATTGGATATATAGTAGTATCATATATATATATATATATATATATATATATACACCTAAGAACACCAAGCGTTGCTTGAGTAATCCCAGCAAAAAAAGTGGCTGTAAAAGCAAGTCGCTGATATTCTGCTGGATTTGTTTTAGGATCAATCTCGTTACTAAGTAAGGTCCCCAACAAGAGAGAAACCACTGCCACTGGTCCTATAGCAATATCACGAGAGCTACCCATGACAGCATAAATCAGTGGTGGAACAAAACTGGAGTCTGCAAAGGATAACAAAATGCAAAATGATCTCAGTCCAACAACTCCAAAGAAAATTAAACGTGTGCAACTTGAGCTGTTGATGAGAGACAAGAAGAGTCTTACACAGTCCATACTGTGGAGCCAAATGTGCAAGCTTGGCGTATCCAATATCCTGTTTTCCAAGCCAAGTATTAGAAGTTAGGACCTCAAAAAATGTAGCATGTAACATGAATTATATTGATTCTCCTGTTCTTTAGAAGCTTGAAATCAACGTAGTAAAGCAAACCTACCTGAGGAATGCAAAGACTTGCAATAGTGAGACCGGATATTAGATCTCCTCTAAATTTTTTAAGGTTGTAACTTCTCCCCCAACTAAGTATTGGGAATATGGCCTCAATACCGAGCCTGATCTTCCTTGATCTAGGTTGATCTTTGAAGGGTCTTAGAGGATCATCAGAAAAGAATGTTTCTTTTATAGTGGATTGGAATTCCTTGAAGAGGTTCTGTCTTGGAGGAATTGCTACTTTGTGGGCTTGTGGTGCCTGACCAAGTGAAGAAGATGACATACTTCTGAGATCGATCTCTTTTGTTTCAAGATTTTCATCAGCAGGAGGACCCATTGAAGACATCAACCGTGATCTTCAATCTGTAATAGAGGGAAAAAGTCATAACCAGATGTATTGGTAAAAAGAATGACTTGATGTATTGGTAAAAAGAATGACTTCAACGAGTGTGATTAGTAATCACATGACAGAATAGGGTTTATATATTGCATTCAAAGTCTACCATGTTGCCTGCAGTTGTAGCTCTAATATACAGTCCAAAATGAAGATTATCAGGCACGAAATATAGAATTTTTGGATGTTGATTGATGATATATAGATCCTACTAACTACGAGAAATAATTCTGAAATGTTTAGCCAACCTGAATAGAAGAGCAGGGGATATGTGACAGAAGATTTGAATGGTCACTTGTTCAAGCTGCGATGCCTTCTTAAGCAGGTAACTGCTGTGAAGCTATTGGATTATAACCTCAAAGACTTCATCTTTCAGGTCAATGTTCTCAGGCTGAAATTGAAAAACTAGACCCAATTAATGTGTGAACCGGATCGAATACATGTCAAAATCATACATTGCAATGCAAAGTTTTCAATCCTGACCAAACTACCCTGGAATTAATGCACCTAAAGTCAGATGGTCGTCTAGCAATTTGATAACTGCCTTAACATTAGAAGAAAGCGGGGAATACGAGAAGTATCATTGTCTATTATATCTGCAATTACTATGTGCTTCTTTAAAAATCACAAATTCAATGAGTTTAAATTATAAAGAAAAAGACTGAGAAGTTAAACATGTCAATGACAAGCATCCATTGTAAGTTCTACTACTTGGTTGTGGAATTGTTAGCCGATTTCTTATGTCAAATCTCAAGACTAATTTGATCTTAAAAAATATTTCGTGATTTTCTGATGACTACCAAGATATATAGGGTAAACTAAAGATAACCAGACAATCCGGTTCATACTATGGGAGATTGATTGCAAAATTTTCCATCCGATGAACAGTAACACTAATGGTCTTTGTATGTGCCTCTTCACAAGCACGGGCACGAGTGAATCACAAGCACAAGAGTCCCTCTCACTTACAAGAGCATAAATACAAAATTGTAATTATCCATTGTAAGTCTCAGAAAAAGATTGGAAAGGTATAAAATTCTTAAACCTGAATAAAATTCAAAAAACCAAAAAGTCATTCCAAAGGGAAATAAACAAGAAACAATATTCAAAAGTTCAAAACGTGTATTGACTGTCCGACAGAGTCCCAATAATTGTACTTATTAGTTGCTTATTAATGTGAAGATCGATAATTAATCCATCATATGCATTCTGCTAATACTAATATAATAGCAGTATAGCACATGTTCTCCTTAACGTAGCACCGCAGTATTTTACTTAATTTCACTTTCTCTGGATGCAGGGTAAAACAGTAAAGAACATGAAAGCACCCTTAATTCATTCTGAACTAGACAACCAAAATCTGGACCTTTCATGAGTCACACCCTTTATGAGTTATGAACCACTAAGTGTTTATTCCACAATCGTTTGGAGAATAAAGTCTAAAATAGACTCCTAACACCTATCCTTCCTAAGCTTCTCATGCAAGCCATTGACAGTGGACGATTCCAATTACACAAACACCACAAGTATGCTTTTTTCTTCACACAAATATACTTTAACCCTTGCCATCTCAGAATTCGTCTAAAGCACAAATTAAAATACGAAGAGAGAATGACCTACAACCAACGGTAGTGAAGAGAAAAAAAAAAAACAGACAAATTTGTGTGTATATGCATATATCAAGAGAGAATATGAATAACCAAAACTGAAAGAGTAATTAACAACTTGGTTCTCCACTCGCCACATACCATCGGTTTTCCTTCTCACGTGTCTCTCTGAAAAGACTCAAACTTCAACTTTTGAAGGTGAAACCCATAAATATAGAGCAGAAAATAGTGACAACGCAGCAGAAACATGGCACAGTTGATTTGTCCTTAAACATGTTGTGTTAAAAAAAAAAAAAAGTTTTATTTTAAGAAATTTAATTAAGGAAAAAAAATAACCCCGATCATGGCCAGGTTCAATGAATGATCCTTAACCATAAAATATGCCACCGAGTGCATTGTAATGCTGGGTTCTGTTACCCACATACCCGTGTTATCTATTGAATCGAAACTGATAAACGGTTCGGTTCACAATCCATAACTCGGAGGACAGACCCTGTTTGGCTGCCGAAAATAAATTGTGTATCCAAACGTCCGACAACAAGAGAAAACAAAAAAGAAGATCCCCAAATAAAATAAATAAAAAAGGTTAAAGCGCTAATGTCCCCACGATGTCTTTACGAGGAGGAGAGTGCACTTTGTTTACAAAGTTTATTTTGATGATTACAATATTATTAACTTTGATGATGATTATAATATTACTACTTTATGGTAAGATATAAATTACGTACTATAAAATAATAGTAGTATAGGGTAAGATATTAATGGGTACAATTAGAAACGGAAACGCAGCAGGGTTGGAATTGTATTTTACATATAGGTTGTAAAGCGCGGCAACGCAACGGCAATGAATGTAAAATTGAAAAGTAAGAGAGCTACGAAATGTAAAGTAGGCAATGCTTTTTCTTTTGTTTTTGTTTTTAAAATTAAAAGTCGTTGGTTGGGTCAATGCTGATGTTTGATGTAATCTTTTTGCGTTGGCTTCGCTGGGGATCCCACGTGTAATAGTTGTTTGAACTTTGAAGTTTGAACTTTGCACAAGGGGAACATAGCGTCCAGATTCAACGTTGGCATGTGAGGATGCCATTTTGAGTTTACCATTGCACGGCTTTCAATATTCAAAGTTTGAAAAAACTCACTCCGTTTCTGTCCAAACCAGCTTTTTTAAGTATGACACTACTACATCAATATTTCTTAGCCGTCAATTATAGCAGTTAGTTCAATTATAATTTATATTCAATAAGTATAAATAATATTGTTATTATCGAATTTGACATAACCTTTTTACCGTAATATTTTTTCGTGAGTTTTTCTAAAAATAATGGTGAAATATACCTAAAAATATATAAGTATTAGAATATAGATTGGATTAAAATTGATATATCTTAACTTTGACTCCCTTTTATATAGGTAAAATTAAAATCTTAATTTTCCTCGTAAAATAATGTAAATAAAAAAATGATTTTATCTTATTTGTTGATTTAAAAAATAACTTTACTTTATTTTTCATCTAATAATAAACAACTTTTGGTTTAGGGGATAATTTTATCTTTTTTTAGAAGATAGAGTTTTCATCAGAGATTGGAAATAGAAAAGTTTATTAACGGAGTAAAAATTTAAAATCAACAATGACTAATTTTTATTATTAATCATTGTTTAAAATTTAGTTTAATAAAAAAGTAAATTTTCAATATATTTTTTAACAAAAGGACCCTATATCTTATTAAAGTAAATGTAATAATAAATAAAAACAATTGATTTCTATCTTCTTTTATATGTTCTTTTACTCTTGTTTGTTGTTTTCTGTTTGACAAATAGCGAGAGAAAGAGAGTACACAGGTCATTCATTAAGTTTACACCAAAATAATGAAATTTTTTAAGTTTGTGATTTGGAAGTAGAGATTTATTAAAATCATTGACTTTTTATTCTTAAAAAAAAGAAAGAACTATTCTCTCCGTTAAAAAATAAGTATTGCATTTTGAAAAAAAATCCAAAATAAATGTTACATTTAATTTTTCAATGTAATATTAATTATTTATTTCAACTAATATCTTTAATAAGTGTCAGTTTACTTTTTTAATGTAGTATTAATATTAAGGTTAATTTTATAAAATTATTATTTTATTTATTTACTATTTTTTTATATGTAAAAATAACTCAGAATGACACTTATTTTAAAACTGAAAAATATTTAAATTTTCATGCTTTAACTACATGTTGAGAATTAATTTATTATAGCTAAAAAATTATCTTCCAAATTTGAAATATTCTAAATTTATAGTTAACAATAATTTAAATTATTTATAAAAATACATTAAAACAATTTTATTTGACTAAAATACATCTATAATGAAAAAAAGGCAATTAAAAACAAATTAATAATTCAAGTTCTGTAATGTATATCTTTGAAAATCAATTATAAGCCATTAAAATTATTTAAAAGTAAACTTTTTTTTAACGTAAAACTTTGAAAGTCTAAAAGACTTTTGCAGCCGGGGGAGTTGGAGTTGGAGTTGGAGTTGGGGAGGGGGCGAAAATGTAAATCCAAAAGGAGAAAAATATATTTTAATATACATAACGTTGGGGAGATCGGGGATCCGTACTGCCCTGTTCCAGTAAGCGTGATTCCGATTTCCGACCCTTTATCCCTCTTACCTTAATTAGATATGTGATATTTTTGCGATTTCAAAGTAGCCTCCTTGCCCAATCATCAAATATGAAAGTTTGTCAAATATGATAAAAAAATAAGTATGAAATATTTTCTACAAGAATGTATAATGAAAAAATGGATTATAAAAGAATGTTGTAATGAATTTTAGTGATATAAAATAAAAATAGGATAAAATATATATATATATATATATATATATATATATAAGATCCCTTTTCAAATTTAAAAAGTAATAATTTTATCATCATAAAAATTTCATATTAATTTGATCATGTAAAAATAAAAACATATTTTTGTTAATCCTAAATAGTAGTTTTGTTAGATGATTTTTCTATTGACTTAAATAATTTAATTACTTTATCTCTTAACCTTTTCAAATATATTCAAAAGAAATCAGGTCTCACTGTTGTTTCATCTACCTCTCTAATCTTATTAGAAATTACGAGAAATTATTTAATTCATTTATAAATAAATTGCACATGTAAATTTATTAATCATGTCAAATTAGCGTATAACAAAGTTGTCACTAAAGATCCACAAAAATATGTTTTATTTTTATATGGATCAAATTAATATGAGAATGAACTTAACATTTGACAAATTTTACTGGAATCCCAAGCATATTTTACCCATATATATATTGTTTTAAATTTTTGTAAAAATAAATAACTAAAAACATAGCTAATGAGCATAAGAGATACATAAAAATGTTAATATTTTTTAAGGTTTAATAAATAAACACATCTAAATAATTAATATATCAATTTGAGGAGTGATAATAACACTGTTAATATTATAATTGTATTAAATTTTGAAATTATTATTTTAGTAAAACTCCTGTATTTCATTTACGATCCTTTTTAAATTAAATTAAGTGTGATGGTTATGAATAATAAAAGGTAAATTTAAATAAAATAATACAAATTAAATAAATAATTTGAAAAATAGGACTATTTTAAAAAAATTTGAAATATGGGACTGTCAAACACTTCTAAATTAGGCGTGTTTAAACACGCCCAATTTGAACGTGATCACTTCCGTCGCTAATTCGGTCACTAACACTTTTTCGACAAAATATTGTGGTTAACGACCACTTAAAAGAAAATGTTTGCGATCACTATATTCTGTCGCAAAAAGTATTAGCGATTAAAATAGAGATCGAAATTAGCGTACGACTTTAAAATCAAATTTTTAATTTACAATATTCCAATTTTTGAAACTAGTGTTGCGACCACAATATTGTGATTTTTTAAATTTTTTAACTGAAATCGTTTAAAAATTTACAATATAATTTTAATTTTGATAAATAGATATACTAAAAAAATATTACCTAATTTGGGCATTTTTTTTATTAACTTTGTTGTTTTTATAACTAAATTCTATAAACATGGTATATATTTTAATTTTATGAAGTATTAATTTTCATGAAAATAACTTGTGTCTAGATACACTTTTTGAGTTTTTTTTTTTATTTTGGTTCAATTTTTTTTTAGATTTGAGTCAAAATTCAATTTAATTTGTTCAAATTCATTAGTGCATATAATTTTTAATTCACCCATGATTTTCTAAGTTGATGTTTTTATTTTTACTTATTAATGTCTTCAAAAAAAATTAGCCCAAATTAAGCGTATAATATGTTCTTCAAGCGGTCATAACTTTTAATAGAAATATCCGATCGAGACCTACTTTATGTCAAAACGCTCGAAATTAAGATAAGTAATTAAAAAAATAAAAAATAGCATTGAATTAACTAATTAAAAAAGTAGACGGTTTGGAAATGTTTGGGTGATTGAATCCTAAATCGTAATTTTGAGGCCCTTAGAGACATTTTTTTGAAAAAAATAGTTGACCAAATCCCCTTCAAAAATTTGTCCAAACCTTCCTCTCTCAATTTCGAGCATTTTGACACAAACTATGCCTCAATCGGACATTCCTATCAAAAGTTAAGACCGTTCGAAATTCACTCAACACTGCATATGCATGACACGTGTCACAACAAGGTGAAACACACCTAAATTAGGAGTGTTTAAACACGCCCAAATTGAACGTGTTTGATTGTCCCAGATTTTGAAATATTTTTAAAACATTTATATTTTTTAAATTATTTATTTAATTTGTATTATTTATTTAAATTTACTAATAATAAAACTCTTATTTGAATATTTAATACAATGACATATAGAGACTTAAACTCAATATTACTGAATAAGTTTGAACAATATTGTGTCACAGTCATTCCATACACTCAATGATAAATTTTGAAATTAATTTTTATATATTGTCAATGATATGCAATATTTTAGCTGATGCAATTTTTTACAAACATTTAATTAAATTTGATTTGAGCTAAACATGTTTTTAGTCCCTAAAAATATGGTACTATTTGTTTTAGTTCCTAAAAAATAAATCTTTATTTTTTGGTCCCTCATTTATATAGAAATGTGCCATATGTGGTCCCCTGTTCCCAAAAATAAGAAACCAAAAATAGATGTTTGTGTGTGTTTGTATGTGAAGGATAAGGATCCCATATAATACATTTTTGTGTATATGAAGAACCAAAAAAGATAGTTCATTTTTTAGGAACTAAAAACGAACATTGTAATAACATTTAATTGTAAGATTATTTTGCTATATATGTCATCCTTTTCATTAATAAGATGTGACGACAAGAAAAGTTTCTATAGGATGTATGCGTATTGACAGGAATTAAACTTAGGTACATGGAGATTTATAATAACTTATTTATATTTTTTAACCAATTAAGTTACACATTCCTGGTATGTGTAAAATTGTGCGTGCAAAAATGTTGTTTTATATTGGTGATGCATATAAAATAAGAAACTTGTTATTTGTATATCAATTTATACAATAATAATTTTTTTTTATCTATCTTGCATATCATTTATTATATGTCATAATGATGAATACATACACAAAAGATGTTGTATAAATAGTGATATGAATTATGTATGTATATCACATCTCATAAAATAAATTTTTTATTTTTTATTTTAATTTTCATACATGGTTAATATAATGATTTTATTGTGTTAATTAATTAAAAAAATATTTAATATGACTTTTAAAATATTTTTTTGTTGGTTTTTAAAACAGTTATTAAAAAAAATCAATAGATTTATTATACATAACAATCGGTTTAATGATAGTTCAATGCATTTTAATTAAATTTTAACTTTTTACTATCTTATTGTGTGTGTGTGTTTAGGTTACGCCTAAAAAAATTGTATCAAGTACATATAACGTAAGTTTGTTCCTTTGATTTATAAATAAGTTAATTTATAAAACCTACTCCACTTGAGTCCATTTTCATTCTAAGTTTAACCTCATCAGGACATCTAAACAGTTGGTTTGGACACAAAACAAATTGAGTTTTTTTTTTTTTTTATACGTGAAAATCGTAAACAATATAAACAAATTATAATAACTCACGTATTTATTTAATCAGTTGAGATAAACTCTATTAACATTCTTATTAAGTTTTAGATTACTCATCTCTTAAAAAATGATTTGATAATTTGATTCAATTTTAAACGCCAAAAATTAGTGGAATCTACTTGGCCGGCCAGCTCCTATATATGCATTTGTTAATCGAGAACTTATTTGCCTGAAATTTTTTATACTAATAACGGATGGTATCATTCAATTAATTGGTGGGCTTTATAAAGTTATTAGGGTGACATTTTCTCTAAAAAAAATTAGGGTGACATTTAAGGACAAAAATCACTGTTCTAATGTTCCATATCTATCTTGTACACTTGTCTCTAATAAACATTTTAAATTCAATATAGTGTCGGTCTTTGCGTCGTTCTATAATGATTTATTTTCATCAATTTGATATTCGTGCTGAACAAATTTTTAAATTCATAATATGACATAATGAATTAATTTTAAAATTATGTTTAACTGTCTATAAATCTTGATTTAAAACATTTGAAAACGTGTCTTAAAATGTTTGACACCTCTTACTTAATTGGGATGCTTACTTTTAGGGTTGCAATTATTGATTTTATAAATGAAATAATTTCAATTGTTTTAATATTTTTTACGATATCGTTGTAAGAGTTTAATGATTACATATTGAGTATAAAATTTTACGCTGTCATTAAAGATTGTATGGATAAAAAAATAGTATTAAAGATTGTATTATTGGATATGGTTCCTTCAAAAAAATATTATTGGATATGGTGATTAATCTAGAAGGTTACATGGAGGAATTAATAATAATAGTACAAGTATGTGGCTGGTATAAAATGGTCGGTTTTCTGATAAATAAAAATAATTAAAAGGTTTAAATATATCTTTTTCTTATCAGCATATCAGGTTTTGCTTTTAAATCTATTTCTACATTTTTTTAATTTATGATTTCTGAAATATTCAATCTTTTGTTTTTTGTCCTTTTTTTAAGTTTTGTTTTTGTCTTTAATTACTATCATTTTCCATTATAAAAATGTTTAATTACACTGCTCTATCGGATACTAGTATACTGCCGTTCTTATAAAAATGTCCTACCTCCAACACACACACACACACACCCCATGTTATAAAAAATTCAAAATATATATGTGTAAATTTTCAATTTTTGGTTTACAAACTTAAATTTGAAAAGAAAACTTGTTTGCATAAAAAGGAGTTGAAATATTTGTTCAAAACTATTTTAACTCTTAAAAATTGAAGAAAAGGTTTTCTAATTCTAGTTTTAAGTTTGCAGAAGAAAGAAATTGTCTTGTTCCTTTTGATACTTTCATCCACTTTTCTATACTTCTTGCTTAGTCTTCTCTATCTCATAAAATCTTCTCTAGAAGCAGTACAATGGGTTTTGTTAGCCTACACGACTCAAACTTTCCAAAGAAATATAGGATATAGACTTTTAATTTTGAGCACAGATTAAATTTAGACATTTTTAGTAGACTTAACTCAAAAGTTTTTACAAAATAGACTTTCACTAAGATCGAACCTTATTTTATACTCCTAAATGAATTTGAACTTTTTAGCTTGACCTACTATAACTGTGACATGCATCGAGCATGTGATCGACCCAACTCAAACCTTGCTCCATAAATTGTAAGGCAAGCTCGACATGATCATGACACAATTTGGCCTTAAACCGCAAAAAACTTGTATGAATTGGTCCGCTAGCTATAGGCGTTTTCTGCTTAACCCGCAATAGCCTGCAACTCACATTGAGTTTGCAATGGACCTTACTCAAACTCGATTGATGAAATGTTGATCAGTTGGAGCTTTAAATTCACTAAATTAGTTTTTAGCTATTGGATGGAAACATCTTTAATAAAAAAAGGAAAAAATGAGTTTGACTTACAGCTTCAACAAAATCAGTACAAGACCTAACTTAAAAAAGGAATACAAAAGGCCCCACCAACTTGATTACTTAAATTGAAATTGACTTCCACTAAAGCTGCAATCATTCATAAAGCATAGCATCTTTGAATTTCATTGCATAGGTATACTTAGATAGCTCTATAATCTCCAAAATATCACATCATGTATTTCAAACTACAAGAGTCGTCCTATTAATTATAACATGATCATCCTCAAAAGAGCTAGCGCCCGATCTGTACAATTACCACTTATATTGCAAAGCTGTGGCAGAAATTTTGTTGAGTAATAATATACATACACTCTTATAAATCAAACATCTTACTAATATTTATTATTATTTTTATCATATCATATCATTTATTATATTTATATTTTTTTCTCTCTCTAAGTATCAATTAGTTTTTAGAATATGTGCATGAATTATTTTCTTTTTCTGTTATTTTTTTGATCTTGAGTTAGAGTTCACGGATGTCCTCCCAATCCACTTAATCGAAAATTAATCTCGTTCGTGGTTCTTGATTGTCGTTGACCCAAGAGAATTATACATATAATAAAAATCGAATACAAATTCTTCTACTAAATAAATCGTTCTCAATTCTATAAACGCAATAGGACATTACACCGTTACGCCAATTCTTTTAAATTTCTTTTTTGTTATATGAAATGGATTTAAATATTTTACGTGTTTTAAGCAACCAATGAAATGACAAAAAAAGAAAAGAAATGAGGCTTTTAGCAGCCGCGCAATCGATCTCAACATTGATAAATTCCCTCATAAACATTATTATGAGAGGGATTGGATGGATCTTTGAAGCCGCAAGGGCCAAGGAGGAAGATTACTACAAAGAGAATTAAATGTGTGTGGTAACGTTGAAATTAGAAAGAGTTGGTGATATGCAATATGCTAGAAATAATACTAGTTAGTGGGTGGGCTCTAAAAGTCATAGTAATATAGGGCGGTGGTGGTGCTCATACGTCTTTTCACGACCATTGAAATTAAAACCAGAAGGAACCAAAGGCTAGGGGACCAATATGGCAGATGCCACTATGCTCTTCCGCCCAACCTCCTCCATACATATACCATACTGTCTAATTTAAGTGGTGGCACTGCCACTCCCACTGTTGTGCTCACAATCTATATCCATATCTTAACACTTGTCATCACATTGCTGTACTTTATGCTCTTGACATGACTCAATTTCATCCAAGTCTTAATTTTCTTGCTTAAGCTTATTTTGGATCACTCTCCAACCACGCTTAGTCGCGTTAGTTCAGTTTACCAGGATCATAAAGTGTCTGTACCTGTAGTAGAATAGATTTGCATCGCAACTTATAATTTGATTTTACTTTCTTGCTAAGCAATTTTTTTTGTTAAAAAGTAGTGGAGGTTCGAAGTTATAATTTGATCCGATTGAGGATATCATCTTATTTCAATCGAACCACTCCTTGAAGTTTTATAAGTGCATGACGTTAAATTTTAACATGTTTAATTCCACTTTGAGAAATTAATCCTGAATCGAACAATTCCTTAAATTTTTATTAGTTGATTGGTTATATTCTTAAGAGCACCTAATTTTTTGGTCAATACCTAAAACACCTATTCGGCTATTTACGTGGCAAGGAAGTTCAAATGTTCGATGAGAGATTTAAAGATAATATTTGTATAAAACTTAAAAGGGATAAATAGATATTTTCATCCTTGAATATGTAAGGTATTGATAAATAAATAAATTTATTCTTGAAAGATGAAAATTTAAATTTTTGTTCCTAAAAATTAAAAATACAAATTTTTGTCCTTGAAAGTGAAAAAAGTATGACAAATATATCCCTCCGTTAACTTTCATCCATTACCGTTAATATCAGGGACGAATTTGTCAACGCATTACACATTCAAGGACGAATTTGTCAGCTCTTTACCTAAAATATAATTTAATCTTCATATTTTCTCTTTTTTAATCATTGCAAGCATAACATTACAATAAACACTTAAAAATTAGGAAAACAATCACAAGTTAAAACAAACATAATAATAAACATAATTTGTTTGTTGTTATAAAATTTCTATTATAACAACATTAGATAATGACAAAATCAATCTGAGTCTTATTTTTTTGGTAAGAATTAATTTAATGACCGTGTATTTTAATTTGTTTGAGTCTCATGTTTTGGGTAAGTATTATCTCATATTTTTGCTTTGAAAAACTTTATTAAAAATATGAGATCCAAACAAAAATTCATAATCATTAAATTAATTCTTACAAAAAAAATGAGACCTAACTTGATTTTGTCATTACCTAATATTGTTATAATAGAAATTTCAGAACAACAAACAAATTATGCTAATTAATCAATATTATGCTTATTATTATGTTTGTTTTTACTTATAATACTTACCCAAAATATGAGGCTCGAACAAATTAAAATACACCGTCATTAAATTAATCTTTACAAAAAAATGAGACTCAACTTGATTTAATTATTATCTAATATTGTTATAATATAAATTTCAGAACAACAACCAAATTATGTTTATTAATCAATATTATGCTTATTATTATACTTGTTTTAATTTATGCTTATTTTTCTAATTTTTAAGTGTTTATTGTAATGTTATGCTTGTAATGATTAAAAAAGAGAGAATATGAAGATTAAATTATATTTTAGATAGAGAGCTGACAAATTCATCCCTCAATGTGTAGTGCATTAATAAATTCGTTCCTGATATTAACGGTAACGGACGAAAGTTAACGGAGAGATATATTTGTTACACTTTTTTCACTTTCAGAGACAAAAATTTGAATTTCCATTTTTCAGGGACAGATTTGTCAGCGCTTTTCACATTCAAGGATAAAAATGACTATTTCACCAACTGAAAAACAAATCATAAAAGCACGTGATTGTATTGATTTGTATATATATAAATTGATCCATTCATTTCAATTAATGTCAGTTAAATTGGTTTGTGAATCAATTTATGCTTTCCTCAATTAGTTAATTAGTATCTAAATGTTAAAGGAGACAGGATATCATTGATAAAAACAATCGTCATACATAAATGTAGATTTCTTTTGCAGATCATATATTGTAGGATTAACTAAGTTTTTTTTTTTTTTTAAATTCAGTTCTCAGTTTCTAAATAAAAGTTTAATTGGTTAAAGTTTTTAATTTATTTTGTCAGTTACAAGTAGTCGTTAAATGAAGATGTGATATTAATTTTATTATGTTTTGTGTCAATTTATTTTCTGAAGTGCTGGAAGATGTTTCATAACAGTGTTTACTTAGTAAAAATGATTTTTTGTCATTGACTCAAATTGGTACACAATATACTAATAAAAAAAATTCATATTCTTTCCCACAATTTTTTGTTCATGCTAAGTGCCTGGATCAATAAACGTGGATTTAAATCATCAATCTCTTGTTACAAATTGTCACCACCAATAAAATTTGACACATGGATTAAAATAAAAAGTGAAATTTCTATTTTTTTTATCACTGATCCTAGATGTATTCCAAGTCAAGCACACTTGAAGTTCTTAAATTATGAGCTATGATGTATTCCAAGTCAAGCACACTTGAAGTTCTTAAATTATGAGCTATCGAAAAGTAGATGCATATTGTTAATATAGATACTATCTATTATTTTCTTTTAAGTTATCATAAATTGTACAGTCTTATACATATATAGTTTATAGATCTCTCTCATTCGAATATGTATTTGATTCATTTACGTACCTCTTCCACTGAAAAATTAGGAGTCACTACTAATCAGTGCCTAATTGCAGTAAAAGTCTGTTACAACTACCATTTCCTCCCTAAACATCACTGGACAATAAACCCATCACCATCATCATCAGATCGCTTCCTCACCTCCTTCCTCCTTGTGCGCACGACCTCGACTCCGAGCCTCCGTGTGCACATGACCACCAACCCTCACTGCGCCGTTGCGCTCAGCATCAACCACCACGCAGCACCATCTTCTCCCTAATCACCACTGCCCAACAAACCCACCACCACCACCATCAAATGGCCATGTCACCTCCTTCCTCCTTGTGCGCACAACCCCAACTCCGAGCTTCTGCGCACGCACGACACTTAGCGCGCAGCAATCAACAACCACTGTCATCAACAGATCCCCATCAACCAAGTTCAGATCTAAACCAATCGTCATCCCGACCCTTGTGATCCACTTTGGAGCGTCCATGACTCCGTTCCGTTCCTCTGTGCGTCAATTATAATGTGACACACACAAGTGAGATTCGTTATTTGAATCCCAATTGACACATGGTCATTTTTGCTTAAACAAGTGTCTCAAAGTTTGAGATCATTATACAACTGTGTTAACTATTAAAAAAAATTACCAGCCCACAAATTTCAATGGAAATGTGTATCCTTATAAGTATATAGTATAATTTAATTATATCTTATATATAATTATATATTTTTATTAATTATTAATTTAATTACTAAAACATAGTATTAATTATTGAAGTTTAAAAATTAGTTCTTGTAGTTTATTATTATATTTATTTTTAAGATTTATAACATTGATGGTTAATAATTACCATGTATTTTAATGTTAGGTTATGACTTATGACTTATGTCCGAAGAATTTAAGAATAAATTTTCAATTTTGTTGTAATATTTTTTTATTAATATTTTTCATTGATTGCACACATACACACAAGTAAAGTGTGAGTAGAGTGTAAATATTAAATATGAGAATATAAATACTTAATAAATATAAAATTGAGGATTAAAATTATTATTCGGATATGTAAGCAGTATGGGAATTTTTTTTTTCAAACGATGAATGAATACTATAATTCATATCTTACTCATTATCATTTGTGATAATGTTAATTGGTAAAAATATCTATTAGTAATCATATATGACTTGAACATCACAAAACACATGAATTGATTGGTATAAGATTGTTTCAGTTTAATTTTAAAGGTCTCAAATTTGAGTTATATGTACACAACTGGATATTGAATAATAATTGGATGGAAAATTTTGTTGTTCATAATGATTCTAATCAAATAAAGTTGTCTCTAATAAATAATACATGTGATTTAAAAAAAAAAATACCGGAATTACAAGATTCTATCTACACGTATTTATACCAAAATATTCTAAATGGACGGCTAATGTGTATTTATAAATCAGTAAACATCAATACATTCTTAGGTTCTTTACAAGTTTGGTGAAACGCTAAACCTCAATTTAACGTAGTCTAAATGAATTCCAAACTAACTCTATTAACATATTTGCTTTCGTAAATTCAGGAATGTTCAACTCTATTTCTTCTCTCACAGTAGATGAGTAGATTCGCGGATTAGCGCAATCAAGTTTCATACAGACTCTAAAAGGGGATGGGTAAAAATCTCACAGTACCTTCCATATCATTCAAAATAAATAATTAAAAAAAAAGTATAACAAATGAGAAATGTAACATGATATAGACAAGAAAAGACTGAAAAGTGGGGAAAAAGTGGCGTGAGAATTATAAATGAGAATAGTCTTGTCGAAAGAGGACTCGTACTCATCGTTAGACATTCCCAACTTTTGAGATTAGCCAATCAAAGTGGTGCCCCAACTAACCCTCTCACCCTCATCTAGCAGAGGCTTCTATGAGAGCTTGCTGCAACCCTTTTCACGCAATCATCCAAATAAATTGACCCGTGTCAACAATAGTCGAGTAGATAAGAAGATGCTATATTGAACTTACATTAATGTACATTTAGTACAAGTAGTAGCAGAGTTCAACCAAACACTTCAAAAGTTCAAACTTCAAACAATCATGAGTTCATCTCCCAGTATGAGGGTCAGCGAGCAAGAGCACTTTCATCCTGAGGATACTAGTGACATAGAGAGGTCTATTTGGGTGCTGAATCCTCCCAATCCACCACCTCTAAGGAACAAGCTATTTAGTCCACTGAAGAAAACTGTGTCCTTTTTTTCATCCAAGAAGAAAACTTGCCTTGGACATGCTGTTTCATTCTTGGAGAGTCTATTCCCAATCCTTAAATGGTTCAAAAATTACAAGGCCTCCAAATTCAAAGATGATATGCTAGCAGGTTTAACTCTTGCCAGCCTCAGCATACCTCAGGTGTATATATATTCACTAACTTTAGCTTCTAATTTCATGCAATGCATATCAGATGTGGAACATTTAATTACATTACAGTACATTCTAATTTCTATCTGATGTTGCAGAGTATAGGATATGCTAATTTGGCAAAACTTGATCCTCAATATGGTCTATGTAGGTATCTGACTTCAGTTATATATATACTCATATTTATTATATATACTACTATACTGATGCATCATGCATCATGCTTCAATTTTTTTTTTATTGGTCATCATTGTATTCAGACACCAGTGTTGTTCCTCCACTTATCTATGCTGTGATGGGGAGTTCAAGAGAAATTGCAATTGGGCCTGTAGCTGTAGTTTCATTGCTGCTATCCTCTTTGGTCCCCAAAGTGGTGGATCCTGCTGTTGATCCTGATGCCTACAAGAATGTCGTCTTTACAGTTACCTTATTTGCTGGAATTTTTCAAGCTGCATTTGGTATTTTCAGGTAGTTTCCTCATCTGTTTGTGGAATTTCTTTTAAATGTGTTGGTTTCCTTATCAAGTAATCAGTTTATTCTACTAAAATTCTGCAGGTTGGGGTTTCTTGTGGATTTTCTTTCTCATGCTGCACTTGTTGGATTCATGGCAGGCGCAGCCATCATGATTGGTCTTCAGCAGCTCAAGGGGTTGCTGGGGATTACTCATTTTACCAACAAAACTGATGTAATATCTGTGTTGGAATCTGTTTATAAGTCACTCCACCAACAAATCACATCTGGAGAAAAAGTGAGTAGATCTTGCTAAATGATTTATGTTTTGGGTTTGAACTCAGAAAAAAATCATTCTATTGATGGTTAAAAATTTCTAATGAAGATGGTGATAAATTATAAATTCTTAAAAGTAACACTTTATTTAAGTTCTGTAACTTCTGTTGATATTTGAGTATTTGACATTATTCTTTGTTTTTTCCATTGACAGTGGTACCCTCTGAATTTTGTCATCGGGTGTTCATTCTTGATTTTCCTTTTAATTGCCCGATTTGTTGTAAGTAATGAAATTTCTGGCATCCACACATACCACTACTACACTTCCTCTGTTTGATTTGAGATTCTGATAATGTGTATGCCATTTTATTTTCAGGGCAGAAGAAACAAAAAACTTTTCTGGTTGCCTGCTATTGCTCCTCTTCTATCAGTTATATTATCAACTTTAATTGTGTATTTATCAAAAGCTGATAAGAATGGGGTTAACATAATAAAGCATGTCAAAGGAGGCTTGAATCCAAGTTCAGTTCAACAGTTACAATTCCATGGTCCACATGTTGTTCAAGCAGCAAAAATTGGATTGATCTCCGCCGTTATTGCTCTTACTGTATGTTAATTTATTTGTTCTTTTTTTATTTATTGGAAATAGTTATTTCTTTTTCCCAACTATAATTTCTGTCTTACTAATGGAAATATATCTGAACTTCAAATTCAGGAGGCAATAGCGGTTGGTCGATCTTTTGCTTCTATTAAAGGATACCATCTTGATGGCAACAAAGAAATGTTAGCAATGGGATGCATGAACATTGCTGGATCTCTCTCTTCGTGCTATGTGGCAACTGGTGAAACTTTTTTTTTTTCTGTTGCTAATAACTGTGCAATTAATCTGAAATATTTTTATGCAGAATCAAAAGTGTATATGTATCAAATTTATTAATAGTTTGTGCTAAACACTGGCAGGTTCTTTCTCAAGGACTGCAGTAAATTTCAGTGCTGGATGTCAAACATCAGTGTCAAATATTGTGATGGCAGTTACTGTGTTTTTGTGTCTTGAATTGTTTACAAGGCTTCTATACTACACTCCTGTGGCCATACTTGCTTCTATCATCCTCTCTGCACTTCCTGGATTAATTGACATAAGTGAAGCTTGCTATATTTGGAAGGTTGATAAATTTGACTTTCTAGCCTGCATTGGTGCTTTCTTTGGGGTCTTGTTTGAATCGGTGGAAATTGGTCTTCTTGTTGCAGTAAGTGGTTGACTTCTTTCATTCATTATTGTTCATCATATGATGTTTTGTTTTTTTTAATAAATAATGTAAAACTCTTTGAAAGAACGAAAATTCTGATTTAGTCATTGAATGTGTAAAAACTAAATCAGAATTTTGGTTCTTTCAAAAACTAAAATGACATCAGTTTACACGTTCGATCATAAGGCAATGTGAACGCGTATCATACAAGCAGAAACCAAGGTTCACACGATTAACAATTTGCACAAATGGAAGGGAGTAGGGACCCAACTTCCCTCACGCTGATAGCTACACATGAATTGGGTTGGCAACTAGTGTAGAATAGAGTTTTTGACACGATTTCTGAATTGATGAAAGGCTTGGTGTTGTCATCGCTAATTAGTGGGGTTCCATCCATCAAATAATTTGACCTAGATAATTGTGTTGTCTTGTTTGGTGACTGCCTTATATGTCGGGCTTCAAGAATAGGCTCTGGTCCACAGATTTGGCCTCATATGCATGGCTTGTATAATTGAATTCAGATTTTTTATTAGCATTACTTTAATTCTAACAATCATCATAGTTTTTTAATTGACAAGTGTGATATTTATACATACAAAGTCCAATCAACTACCAATTTTGATTGGTCTCCTTTAATTTAGTTTTGCAAGAAAGGTGATATCAGAAAGCTGCACATGTTTTTCAACCGCTGGAAATCCATTTTCAACTCAAATAATTTTTATTGTTCCCTATCTGCCAAGAGTTGTGTCTTTTCAGTTTTCAGAGTAATCAAATCTGAAACTTCTCCACCAATCATTTATCTTAAAGCTCTCTTTAGTTGTGGTCATTTCACTTTACCTATTAAATCAAATTAAAGTAAAAAAAAAAAAAAAAAAGAAGAAGTGAAGAGTAGCTATAGAATTGATTATTATTAATCTCTGAATGAGATGTGTGATTGTGCAGGTGTCAGTCTCATTTGCAAAGATACTAATACAATCAATTCGACCTGGGATAGAAGTTCTAGGTAGAGTTCCAAGAACAGAAGCCTTCTGTGATGTTAGTCAATATCCCATGGCCATAAGCACTCCAGGCATGTTGGTGATTCGCATAAGCTCTGGCTCACTCTGCTTTGCAAATGCAAATTTTGTTAGAGAAAGGCAAGCACTTCAATTGACAATATTTTTTGGAGAGTTTTATACATTTAATTACCAAACTTTGAAATTAAAATTATTCACTTGTTCCAGAATACTAAAATGGGTCACGGAAGAAGAAAACGAGCTTGCTAAGGGAAGGGTCCAAGCAGTAATCTTAGACATGAGCAGTGAGTCTCAGAACTCATGACACTAATAAATGCTAAACATTTCATGGAATTTTTTATATAACCTTATGAACGATCCTTTCCCAATTCTCTTTTGATAGACCTGATGAATGTTGATACTTCTGGGATTCTAGTACTGGAGGAACTGCACAAGAGGTTGCTTTCGCGAGGCGTACAAGTGAGAATACTGCCACGAATATGTATCTTGAGAGAAATTATTACATAATATGAGATTATCATGGTTTCAGATAATCTTTATTTGACACATAATTGAATTTTATTATAAAAAAAAAAAAAAACTGATTACATGTCATGTGAAGATTAATTGAGACCATGAACTTGTGATAATCCTAATTTCTTGTCTTCGGGACCTAATTATATGGTTGGTGTGGTTTGCTCAAGCCTATAAAACTAATCTAACAGTTTTGCTATTGCTATGTGATTTCGCAGTTGGCTATGGTGAACCCAAGGTGGCTAGTGATTAACAAGCTCAAAGTGGCACATTTTGTGGATAAAATCGGAAGGCAGTGGGTTTTCCTTACTGTTGCTGAAGCCGTAGATGCATGTCTATCTTCTAAACTCCCTGACCCATGATTTCACCTTCACGGCCCTTATCTATAATGCACTGCACCATTGCATATCTAGGTCCACAAAGTTGTACGTGCATTACACTGTCTTACGTAAAATGTAATGATCTGTTTGGCATTGTGTCCTCCCACTATTAGTGGAATTGTGTCCTGTACGGATATTGTTGTTTTACGGAAAAGCTCCTTGCATGGACAATTTTGCCAGGAGGAATGCCAAAGTTAAACAATCAAATATAAATAAAATAAGAGCATATGTTTTGTATTATTACATAAACTGAAAAGAAGAAAAAAATGCAATAAAAAAGGCGCAGATCAAGGTGAACCATGTATTAAGTGTTGTATATTTATTATATAATCCTTAAAACTTTTATTTTTACAATATTGATAATCTTTTTCTCTATGCTTTCCTACATATTTTTATGGAATGCCGATCAATTAATGAATCAAAGGTGAAAGGCGGTGGCGGATGCATGTGGACAAGAGTGGGGGCAATCATAAAGGTTTTTTTTTTTTTACTTAGAATTATTAAAAAAAAACTGTTCCCATAAAAAATAGGTGTTACTTTGATAAAAATTTTAATGAATGTAAAAAATTTAAGAGATAAAAGAAAAAATAAATTATTTTATTATATGATTATATATTTTATAAACAATTATATTTTTCTACGAAAATATTATAGATTATTTTCTTGTTCCAACTGAAAAAAAAATTGTGAAAATTTGGAGACATTGCAACTTGGCGCATTAGGTCCATTAGGATTTTGTGAAAATTGAGACAACTCTTGAATCTACTTGTAGTCTTTGACTAGATCGATGACCATAACATCCACAATTTGTGCAAATACAAGGAAGGCCTTCATACTCAACCTGATACTAATAACCTTTAATCCTTACTTTCCCTTTATAGGTTTGTTGAGATCAACTTCAATACATACTCAAGCAAGCAAATCGACCACCTCAGGAATCTAAAATATCGCTATCAAGCTTTATGAACTTCCCGATTACTGAAGATAAAACCATCAAAATGCTTTCATATTGATATAGTACCGATTTTCAATCCAGGAAATCAAATCCATACCATAATTTTATCAATTTTTGTTGTGAAAGAGAAAATCTAGCGTCCAAAAACTTACTCCTTGAGATAATGATCAATGATCATCCACAGTCCTTCATCCGTCACTTTGAGACGATCAACTTCATTGTCAAATTTGACCATAAAATAAATAATCTAAAGTTTGTACCACATAGTATGAAAACCAATATTCTTCCCAAGAAGTTTAACAACAATTGCATCTTACGATGGAGTGCAAAGGCCTTGAAAACCTGAAACAGTAACGTGCACCATTGGCTTTAGAGGATTAGCATGCTCATATTCAATTCTGCAAACATTCTCTTTGAAGAGGTCATCCTTCGATTTGCAGACTTACATATTCTTATTTCCCATCAATATTATATCTTTGAAGGAGATTCTAGTTTGTTTCTCTATGTCAAATTGTTGCTACTGCCACTATCTAGTGGTTCATTTCTTGAGTCACCATCTCTCATAAAATCCAATTCAGCAAATTAAAGAAAAATCTCATAAAACCAGCTGAAAAAACCATATCGATCGTGAGCCTTTGTATAACCCTAAGTAGTTGTTCCTTACCTTTTTAAAGTTTCAATGTTGCCATATAATTGAGAGTATATATGTGTGCCTGAATAAGATTGTTAGTATCAATACATGCAATCTGTAACTTAAATGTAAGAACACACTTTTTTTTTATTCGATGGGGGGCTAACTCCCCAAAAGCTACACAGCCCGAACAATAGGCCCAGCAACCAGATCCTTTAACAAAAGGGAAGAACAAAGAGGGGGATGGAATTGAAGTAAAAACAACCCAATACGCTTTGAATGAGCCAACGCTGCCAGCGAGTGTCTGCAACAGCATTACTCTTCCTGTAAACGTGGTTAACTCGCAGCACCCAACTTCTACTGAAGAATTGCTGGATCGAATGAATCAGGGGACTATAAGGATGGGAGGACAAGTAACCCTTAAATATTTTCTTAAACTAAACAACTCATCAACATGCATTTTTGCTAATCATCTTTATTTATCTCTCGGATAAAGAGAAGAAGAAAAAAATTAACATAGAATGATGAAAACCAGGCATGCATCGCGCCAGATTATTCCTATTTCGAAGAAGTAATGATAGTTTAGGGTTTAGCTTGCCTGGTGGTCCCAAAAACATTAATAACGCAGTCAATTATAAATCTAACCAACACTGCATTGCAAAATTGGTATACACGAAAACAACATTGACATGCAAGGCCCATATTGTTATTTGCACACTAAAATTTATTACTTAACCTTTTTTTATTCTAGTTCTATCAAATTTTATATGTGCAAATAATATTCCTGAAAGCTATAGTCTTTGTTTCTATTCTTTGAGAAATGTCTAACAATAATGAGTTTTTAAAAAGATAATATTTAGCATCATCCAATTTAACTGCTCTTGAGCATTCCAGGAACTTGAAGCTTCATTTGAGCAGGCTAGGCACATTAGTTCTCTGCACGAAGAAAATAGCCATTTGTCATAAATTCTAAAGATTTTCTTAGCTCAAACTATGTAATACTGGCTTGCAATATAATTTCTCTACGATGATGAAAACTAACAGTACGTTATTAGAATATTGCTAAATAACAAGACAACTAATTACTGGCAATCAAATCTCTGCATATTAGCAACTTTTATTTAATTAAAAAAAGTGTGTGCATGGTTTAGAGAATTGTAATTACCTGGTGGTGGTGGTGGAATACCCTTCGTCTCAAATTCCATGTCAGGAATCTGTTGTGGTATTTGTTGAGATGCATAGGTTGTTTCAGCTTTCTGAGCTTTAGAAGAAACCTTCCGCGACTACTCAAAACAAACCAAGAAGAAGAATCTCATCATTTCATTCTTAGGTTCATACATTCTTTATGACGATTAAACAAAAACAACATATTCATGCTTGCATGATGAGTAAACTACCATTATTTTAATTAGTACCTGAAAGTGTATAATACCGTGACAGTACGTTACACTTTGAAAAAAGACTAATTTCAAATTCTTTAATTTTTTAGACTAAGGTAACATTGCATTACATTTTCAAGAATTAAAATAATGATTTACTTCTTGTATGACTGAATAAAACACTTACCTTTCCACGTTGAAAAAATGATTCTTTTGCATCGTCACGTTGTTTTCGGGGACGACCACGACGTGGTGGTTCATAAAGCTTCTGTGTGTAACATTCATTTTCTCATATTTAGTTATTTACAAGAATGATAATCTATCTTTCAGGAAAAAAAATTCTATGCACATGCACACATAAAAGGAGATCATCTTGATTGAGGGAACTTCTATACTCATGTCTTGAGATTATGAGTGAATGATGATATGAGTTTTACTTCTCTCAGTGACAACAAATGGTTTCCTTGATCATAATTATATATTCACGCTGGCATGATGAGTAAACTACCATTATTTTAATTAACTCCTGAAAGTGTACAATACCATGAGAGTATGTTACACTTTCAAAGACTAATTTCAAATTCATTAATTTTTTAGACTAACTTAATATTGCATTACATTTTCAAGAATTAAAATAGTAGTTTACTTCTTGTATGACTGACCCAAACATGTTATAATTAATTAATGCTTCTTTGGTCCGCCTTTGACTTCTTAAACTCGTCTTTCTAGAAATAAAGAGATACTATAACTATACAATAATTTTTAATAAGTAAAAAGTGATTTTACTCATTTCATAAATTGATCCAAACATGCTTTAATTCCTATTTGGTCCAACATTTGACTTCTTATGTACATCTGTCTAGAAATAAAGAGATATAACATCTACATTTTTTTTAATAAAAAGTGGTTTTACTCATTTCATAAATTGATCCAGACATGCCATAATGCTTATTTGGTCCACATTTTTCTAACACAATTAATTGGAATTGCACTAAGAAAAGGAATACAGACTAGGAAAATCGTATATTGAAAACACGCATAAAAAAGAATCAAGAAGCAGAAGGTTTGGTGTTATGTGTACAAGTGGTTGGTGTTTAGTACTGTTGTACAACCTTCTCAAGTAAGACAGCACTACATGCAGCACGAGGGTTTACTTAAGGGCAAATGTATCAGCAAGTTTTGGTTTATGTTCTGGCATTTCACTTGCTGTTGTTTGTGATTGCAGAGGAATAAATTAAAGCTGTGTTTCATGGGACTGACTCACATTTTCAGAACTTGACTTGGATCTGGTTTATGCATAAGGAGTCCATACGCATTGGTCTGATGTTTTTGTCAATTGGTGCAATAATCCGTTGGAGTGTCTTAGGGAACTAGTTTGACAGTATGGATTGTCATTGTCTGTTGTATTTTATCATCCGTTGGTGCAATATTTTGTATAATAATAGTACCAATTCAATCCAGGGAATGAAATCCATACCCTAGTTTTATCAAATTTTGTTGTCAGAGAGAAAATCTGGCTTCCAAACTTGCACCATGAGATAATGATCAAAGATCATCCACAGTCCTTCGTCCGTCACTTTGAGACTATCAACTTCATTATCAAATTTGACCATAAATTAAATAATCAAAACTTTGTCCCGCATAGTATGAAAACCAATATTCTTCCCAAGAAGTTTAACAACAAGTGCATCTTGCCTTGGAGTGCAAAGGCCTTGAAAAACCGAATCAGTAACTTGCACCATTGGCTTTAGAGGATTACCATGCTTCCTCATTCAATTATGCAAACATTGTATTTGAAGAGGTCATCCTTAATTTGGTTTGCAGACTGACATATCCTTATTTCCCATCACTATATCTTTGAAGGAAATTATAGTTTGTTTCTGCATGTCAACTTATTGCTACTACCACTGTCTCTGGTGGTTTATTTCCTGAGCCATCATCTTTCATAATTAAAATCCAATTCACCAAAAAATAATCTCTCATAAAACCCGCAGGAAAAAAACCATTTTCTGAGCCATTGTATAATCCTAGCTAACTAGTAATCCCTTACCCTTGTTAAAGTTTCATTCTTGACATATACTTGAAAGAAAAATGTTTGATGAACATCACACCTAAAAAGAGAAAAGAAAAAGAGGAACAAAATATACAAATATAATAGATTTTGTGATGTGATAAAAAAGAAAGATGAAAATAAATTATAAGTGTTGATAGAAGATATAGACATTTTTATCTCTCTGTCACCTCTTTTTCTTCAAATTATGTTCCTCAATACCCCCGGTGTTAAGTACGTACATGGATATCCCCACTTTTTTTTTTGCAGCGTGAATTCGGGTGCCCTTCCACCAAATTCACTTATTGTTTTCAGAAAGAAAAAAAAGTTCACACACGTTGAGAATTAGATTTTCCCATAACCGAATTCTTAATGTTTTTTTTTCTTCATTTATTTATTTATTTTGCTATTTAAAAAAGTTAAAAAATATTTTTAATTAGCCAAATTATTTGTTCCTTCTTTTTTAATAATACTAGTAATTTCGGTTTACATTAACTTTTATTAGAAAATTATATTACAAAATGTAAAATATTTTATCAAAATATAATTAAATTATAAAATTATAAGTTTGTTACAAATATTAATGTATGTTATATTGTTTGGTTTTATCATTTGTTAATATTTTAGAAGATAAAGATAGAGGGCTTGCAACCATTGAGTGGATTGATCTTTTCCCACTTTCGAAATAATCAAAATCTGATCACTCACCAATATTGTTTAAACTTGATGCCTCAAAGAAATGTATTTTTAAAAGAAGATTTACATTTGAGAACACTTGGCTCATGGAACCTGATTTGGACGAGATTTTTCATGCTGGATGGGCAAAATCTTTATCTAAAAATGTTATCTCCAAAATTCATTGCTGGACGGATGAAATGGACAAATAGGGCAGAAGCTTAAGGAAGAAATACCATGACCAGATTGATGTTGTTAGACACGTACGAGCTGGAATTAATCCAACAATCAGCGGATCCTCATGTTGCTGCTGAATTTTCGGAAAAACAAGAGAAGCTTAATACGCTGATTGTCGCAGAGGAAACATATTGGCGTCAGAAAGAAAAAGTTTATTGGTTGAAGGATGGAGATATCAACTCCAAATTTTTCCACTCAGCTGCAAGTTCAAGGAAAAATTCAAATAAAATCTCATCTCTCACCAATCAAGATGGAGTTGGTTTTAGCCATAAAGAAATTTCTGATGTTGTTATTTCTTCTTTTACAAATTTGTACCAAGTTGAGAATAACTGTAATATTTCTCCTTGCATTTTCCACTATAAGATGACTCACTGTTGGCATCTTTTACTATGGAAGAATTTAAAGAAGCTTGTTTTGAGATGAATTCAGACAAGGCTCTAGCTCCAGATGGACTGAATCCAGTTTTTTACAACAAAAAATGGTATCTTTGTGGTCATAAAGTCTTTCATTCGAGTATATCTTGGCTCAAAAACTATGTTCTTCCTCTTGAGTTAAATGCAACAACCATTGTTCTTATCTCAAAAATTAAAAAAAAAAAAAAAAAAAAAAACTCAGTTTGTACGAAAGGTTTTAGACCCATCACTCTTTGTAATGTTCTGTACAAAATTATTTAAAAAGTCTAACTAACCGTCTAAAAAAAGTTCTTCCTAAATGTATATCCCAAGAACATACAACTTTTGTAGAGAACCGTTGTATACTTGGTAAGGTCCTCTTAGCATTTGAAATAATTCACCATATAAAAAGTAAGCAGAAAGGGAATAATTGGTGAGGTGGCCTTAAAAATTGATATTGGTAAAACTTTTGTTAAAATTGGATTGGAATTACCTCCTGAATGTTATGAAAAAAAATGGGATTTGATGAAAAATGACTTGGTTGGATTTATCTCTATCTCCACACTGTCCACTACTTTGTCAATACAAATGGTGACTCTAGAGGACAAATTTCTCCAAGAAGAGGCTTAAGACAAAAGGGATCCACTGTCCTCTTTCCTTTTCATATTATGTACAAAAGACCTCTCTTCTCTCTTGAAACACCAAGAGAGGATGGGTGGTATCCATGGTGTGAAGGTGTGTAAAGGAGCCCCTCTCTTCACACATTTTCTTTTTGTTGATATGATTGTTTTTTATTTTACAGGAGGAAAGAGCGAGAAACAACTACTCTAAAAAACATTATGAAGATCTATGGTCAAGCATCTGGTCAACACATTAACTATCATAAATCAGAGACTTTTTTCAACTTCAACACATCCCCCACAGCCAGGAGCAATATTGCCACACTGCTTAGAGTATCACAAACAATTGGAACATTAAAGTACTAAGGGCTGCCATCCATTATTGGAAGAAGGAGAAAAGCCCTTTTTTGTGTTTCTAAAAGGCAAGCTATGGACTAAAATCAACCACTGGTCCACCAAGTTTCTCACAAAAGGTGGAAAAGAAGTTCTCATCATATCAATGGTACACTCTATCCCTACATACAGCATGAGTGTGTTTTTATTGCCAATTACCTTGCAGGATGAGCTTGAGAAAAATGATAAACTCTTTCTGGTGGGAAAGTAACGATAAGAAAGGGAAAGGAATCCATTCGATGAACTAGGAAAAGCTGATCATGCGGAAAGAATCTAGAGGTATGGGTTTTAGACATCTCTATGCTTTTAATCTTACCATGCTAAGGAAGCAAGGTTGGAGATTAATGACCAATCATGATACTATAGTTACTAAAGTGTTCAAAGCTAAATACTTTCCATCAGAGAATTTTTTGGATGCCCAGTTAGGAAATAATCCAAGTTTTGTTTGGCGTAGTATTCATGCTTCACAGGTGGTAGTAAATCAAGGCCTGAGATGGAGATTGGGAAATGGAAATTCTGTTAACATTTTCAATCAACCTTGGACGATAGAATGCCAATTCTTCTATCATGACTTCATCTTTTTCAGGTCCAAATAATTTAACTGCTGGTGATCTTATCAACCATGACTCACAAGAATGGCAAAGGGATCTCATTGATGTGTTTTTTAGCGAAGAGAAAGCAACTGCAATTCAACAAATGCCTTTATATTATGTTCTGGAGGATGACAAACAGATTTGGAGGTATAGTCATAATGATTTTTATACTGTGAAAAGTGCATACCATCATATTATGAATTCCATTATTGATAATACTCACCTCCAAGTGCAATACTGATGATTCAGCCTTTGGCTCTCCGAGGCATGCTGGTTTGGGAGCTATTTTTCGTGACCATTTGGGGGGTTTTCTGGGGTGTCTATCTTCCTATATTGGGGTGCAGAATGTTTTTTTTTTTTTTTGCTGAGGTGTTTGCTGTCATTCTTGCCTTAGAAGTTGCTTCTCTTAAGGGGTGTACTAATCTATGGATTGAATGTGACTCACCTATGGTTATTCAAGCCTTTCCCAACCCCTCTCTTGTTCTTTGGCGGTTGCGCAGAAGATGGTTAAATTGCAAGTTTTTTGGTAAAAATATAGTTTTGATTTTTTCTCATATTTTTGGAGAAGATAATTCTTATGCGGACAAGTTGGCTAATTTTGGTGCCCGATCCTGCAACACTTACTCTTGGTGGGATTTTGTCCCCCATTTTGTTAGGCATGACTTCTTTAGGAATAAAATTTTCCTTCTTGCTTATAGATTTTGTTAGCTTCTCTGGTGGGTTTTGGCCTAGTTCCCCATCATGTTTTGTTTCTTTTCTTTTATGATATTTGGGGAGTGATTGATGTGGGGTGCTGAGAGGGCGTCAACCTAGTTGAGGTTCTCTTCCTTCACCAATCTCATCCTAAATTTAAAAAGAAAAAAGAAAAAAAAAAAAAAAAAAAAAAAAAAAAAAAAAAA
>PYAF01003243.1:4408891-4420344 GCA_007407185.1 Glycine tomentella | reverse complement strand
AATTGGTTAAACGAATTTGTGGGGTTAGCATTGAAGAGATCAAGGAAGAACCAGAAAGAGGGAAATTAGAACTACACCAAAGTGAACAACGACTTTGGGTCCATCACATTTTAGCAAACAAAATAGACGGATTTACAACTATCACAGCAATAATATGTTCATTTACACCTTAAAAATTGAAAGGAACATGGGGATCGACCATGAACAACGACCATACCTGAACACCAGCTCGAAGCGACACACGGGAGGCACAGCTGAAGCTTTGGTGTGGTGACTCTATTCCCATGATGGAGACTCACTTTAGCAGCAGAGGGTACGGATGCCGGAGAGAGTAAAGGTCATAGACAGCGGGAGAGGGAGCTAGCTAGAGGGCAGCGTGTAATCCATTCTAGGGCACGAAAAATAACTTTGTATGCCAAACTAGAGACCAAGGATGGGTTATTTAAATTTTTCTCAAATTCGAAGACGGTTGAGGTGAAAACCGACTTTGAATACACCAAACAAAGACGGTTAAACTTTGAACCGTCGTCGTTTTGCAAAAACCCAAATGAAAATGTTGATTTTATTACAAAAATGCCACCGCCCTCCAATTTAAAGTCGGTTTCGCGACAACCGACTTTAAATGGCTGTCGTAGAAGGGGTCATTTGTAGTAGTGGGACATCAAGATTTTATGGTTGTAGACATGTCTTTGATGTTATTCCCTCGTGTATTCAACATTTGATTTGAAATAAAATACTATAACTTTGTTCCTTTAAAAAAAAATAGTAGGAAAAAAAGGGAAGAAAATAATTTCCCTAATTAAAAATGTTTTTTTGATAATTTTTTTAAATAACAAATAAAAAAACCGTTAAAAGATTCGCTTAATTTATAGAAAAACCGAATTCTTAACGTGTGTGCAGAAATTGTTTTCCAAAACAAGAAGTAAATTTTGTGGAGGGGACGCGAATTCATAGGGTATCCATGTACTTAATTTGAAAAGGGATATTCAAGAACTTATTTTAAAGAAAGAGGACAAAGAGATAAAAAGAATGTTGGTAAAATATTTAAAATAAGATTATTCTAATTGAAACTATATATGCGTGTGCTAATAATCTTTTTATCTCTCGGATACTCAGGAAAAAAAAAATATTGAAAAACAATTGATGAAAACCAAGCACACATCGAGATTATTATTCCTATTCGGAAAAAGTAATGATCAGGGCTTTAGGGTTTATCCTGCCTGATGGCGCCCAAAAAACATTAACACCAGCCAATTATAAATCTATCCAGTACTGCTTTGTAGAATTGGTATACACGAAAACAACATTGACATACAAGGCCGAGATAATATTATCTGCACTCTAGAATTCTAGTTTTATCAAATTTTGTAAGTGCAAATAATATTACTGAAAGCTATTGTCTTTGTTTCTATATTCCAGTTTAACTACTCTTGAGCATTCCAGGCACTTGACGCATCATTTGAGCGCAGGCTAGGCACTTTCGTTCTCTGCACGAAGAAAATAACTATTTGTCACACAAATTCGGAAGTTTTTTTATCACAAAATATTTAATAATGGCTTGCAATAGAACTTTTTTCTGTAATGATGAAAACTAACAGTGCCTTATTAGAATATTTCAGAATAACAAGATAACTAATTACTGATGATATAGTATCAAATTTCTACATATTAGCAACTGGTATTTAAATATAAACAAAAAGTGTGTGGTTTAGAGAATTTTAATTACCTGGTGGTGGTGGTGGGGGGGGGGGTTTGAATAATCTGAGATGAGGGTCAATGGGAACACCCTTCCTCTCAAATTCCATGTCATAAACAGTGTTTACAAAATGCCTGAAAATTCAAAACCATAAAGAAAATCAGTTTCTTCTGCACTTTCAAGTTGTGAGAGTTAAATTCAAAAGATGATGGTGAGAATGAGCAGCAGGAGCGGAATCTACCTAGGAGCAGCGGGGGGATTGGCAGGTATGACGTTTTGATCTCTATTAACTACACTGTCAGGAGTCCTTTGTTCTTGTTGAGATGTAGGGTTTTTTGCAGCTTTCCCACTTTTTGAAGAAACCTGCCGCAGCTACTCAAAAAACAAACCAAGCAGAAGAATCTCATCATCTAATTCCTGAGTTCATACATGCTTTAACACAGTAAAGTGAAAAAAAAAAAAAAAAAAAAAACATATTCACACTTGGTGGGTTAACTACCATTTTAGGACTCTAATACGTCAAAACCGGTCCACACGAAAGTGAACCATAAATCAAAATTGATAAAATATATATATATATATATATATATATATATTATAAAAAAACGTGTTACATTTTTATTTTAAAAAACTAATAATAAATGATAATAGGTTTCAAATTTTAGTTATTTTAATTTTGGGCCAGCCTTATATAGCAGGTTATACTTTCAGAACTTTGAGTAAAAAGCTTCGATGCGTAAAATTTCAAGGACATTTTAGTTTTAGTTTTGGAGACTTTTGTGATAGTAAGGTACAATTTAGGAATTTGAGTAAAACATTTACCTTTCGATGTTGAGAAGACGACTCCTCTATCGCTCGTTTTTGGGGACGACCACAGCGTGATGGTTCATAACGTCGTTGCTGTGCAGCATCCATTTTTTTATGTTTAGTTGTTTCCAAGAATGATAGTCTTTCAGGGAAAAAAAAAAAAAAAAAAAACTCTATGCACATGCACAGACAAAAGCAGAACATCTTAATGATATGGGTTTTACCTCTCTCAGTGACAACAGTTGGTTTCTTAGATAATAATTACATGTACCCTGTTGACAATAGTGTAGAGCTTAACATATTTTATAACTTACAGTTGTGATTATACATTATCCTTATCATCATCATCATTGCCTTAAATAAAAAGATAAGAAATGTTTCGGATATTTTTACCCTTCCCATTTGCACATTCCCATTTTGATTTTGACGAGCGGGAAGAACATTGTATGTAACTGTTCTTGTTGGATTCATGTTGAGTATTCTTCGGATTGCTTCGGAAGTTTGTTGTGTCGTCCTATCCACACATTCAACAAAGTAAATTAGAATGCCAAGTATAAAAGGCCCTTAACATGGAAAAAGAGTTCTATAAACATCCAACATATACTTTAAGGAGTGTATACTATCAAACACTTCATCAATACTTATTATTTATCTTTTTTCAATGTCATATCACATATCGTACTAATACTTATATTTCTTCTTTTTCTTTTCCCGGTGCTCTTTTATAATAAAAATATAACGAATTATATTATTTATATAATATTTTTCATAATATTATTATTTTATCTCTTTTCATTATACTAGAGGGAGAGAGATACTTATGTCTCTTTACATATTTTAAATAAAAATAAACAAAAATTAGAAGTTAAAAAAATAATGACATGAGGATAATGTGTAGTTAGTTATTAGGACACATTAATAAAAATTTAAAAATTAATAAAAAAATTGTCTAAAATTTGTGAACATTAAAAAAAAATATTCTCTTAAATGATAATATAGATTATACTTATGTACTCTCCATTTCTAAGAATTGTTATAAATATATACCTAATTTTTTCCTCTTATTTTCACTGCATTTTTTCTTATTTTTAATATCACGTCCCTTGTCACATTTATCATATTATCAATCTTTTTTTTTATTTTTCTTCCTATTTCTCTCTCTCTCTCTCTCTTTCACTTCAATATATAACAAATTAGGATGGACATTCAGTATTTCCTTTCTTTTATATCTCTCGTGCTTGTAAATTTTGTTAACAATATTATTATATAAAAATAATTTCTCGAGTATAAAAAGTTATTTCTTTTTACTTTTTCTACTTGGTCGATGCCTTAAAAGAAAATCAATCGCTAATATGCTCATTTTACATGATGTAAAGTGCAAGTGAAATCATAGATAACTTGAAATAAATTACCTAGTCTATGAAGATCTAGGAAGTTTTCTTTTGTTGCCTTGAGTAGGGACTTCTTTTGCTGACACTGTGCTACTTGTTGAACTTATTATTTAACTTTTTATTGTGAAAAAAAATATAGATAACAATAAATTGTGTTTTTTATTTTATTATATTGCCTAAAAAATAATGTAAAAATAGTGTGAAAATTTGGTGCATGAATGACATTATTACAGTAAAATCATATCATTGAGATGAACATAATGTTTGTTGTTTTAGACGACAGAGACAAAAAAAACTCAAATGAAAAATAAAAAATCTGATACCTCAAAACTGGTGCAATCTCCGCCACCCTTGAGTTATGTGTCTGCCAACTTGTGTTACTCTGCCGTTGAAGATTAGGAGTGTTCATCCTTTGATTGTATTTGTTAATCTGATTTGGCACTACTTGGGACCTATTTATTGTATAATTAATGAATTATTCATTATCATACAGAAATTAATGTACCACTTGTATAGTCAACTTTTACTTATATTTTTAAGAAATACATTTTACATTTAACTGAATTTATTTAATAAAGTAAACTATAAACCTGATTTATTTAATAAAAACTTGCAGTTCATTATTTGATTGATAAAATTAACACACACATATATATATATATATATATAGATAATTGGTGGAAAGAGTATTTTGACCCACCTCAATTGAAAAAGACATTAATTATTATTAATTTTTTCACTTTTCTATAGACTTGACATCTCGATAAAATAAAACAACAGATAATATCAATAAAATAAAATATATTAACTAATCAAATGTAATTATGTTTTTCTAAACTTAAGGCTATTTAATAAATTTTAATTTTTATATAAAGCTTTAAATGGAGTTTTTTTAAAAACAAGTAAGCAAAGTGAAAATTTTGAGGTTTTTTACGTAGAAGGCACTAAAGATCTGGGTACAAAGGAATTGCTTGTAGTCGCATGGGCTACTTGTTGATTCTGCATAGTATTGAATCGTTGGGACCACCTGAATAAAAAATAAACAGTTCATACATTTTGTTGTTAACTAATTAATCAAGTAATTGCAATAAGAAGCTGATAAATGAAATGATACTACATGTGATTGTGTGCGTATTGTGCACCATAGAAATCAGGAGCATATAATAGGTGATTTTCTGGCCTATGATTAAAAAAAAATCAAATTCAAATGAATTGTTATTATGAGCACATGAAACATCCAAAAATATTTAATTCTAAGTTTAAATAATTAATGTGTGCTTAAAAAGAAAGTTTAAATAATTAATGATGTCTCGCTGTAGAAGCCAACAATTTATTAGATATTGTTAAAATTCAAAATTGTGGGTCTAACACTAACAGAGAAATGGGATCCATTGTGTGATTAACAAATTTATTGTCTTCCGGTATATTTTTTCTATTTTTATTTATAAGAATCAAATTTAAAATATTTATTTTTTTATAATATTTTTTACATTAACTATTTTTAGCAAAAATATCTTTCATTTAAAGAAGAAAAATAATGTAATGAGAAATTATTAGAAGAGAAAGAAATATTAATGATAAAATAGTTTTAAAAAAATAATAAATTTAACATAAATTTATTATTATCAATCATATATTAAACACTTTTCTTAATCTTGATTAATTAAATAATTGGATATTATATATAAAAATGGAGAGAGTAATAATAATTTCAAAGGAGAGAAATAGTTGGGTTTTGAAAAAAAACCTCCAACTTGAATTGCACTTAGCATGAGAGTTACTGATATGAATATGATTGTTGCGAGGAGGGAATAACGTAGCTATTTTAGGTGTTACAAGTTGTCCACTTGAAAACCCTGTTTCAATCCTTGGCCATGTCAGTACCTGCATATACATGTCAAGATATTGACAACAAAAATCATCTGTAAAATTCACAAAAAGAAAAACCTATATATGCAGTGCAATTAACCTTAGTTGTGGAACGTAACATGTTTTTTCAACAATTATACTCACTGGGTTTCGGTGGAACGATGCTGGATAAGGGGATGCCTGGCTATTGATACCATCGAAATTATTGTTTTCGGTTATATCCGATACCAATGGATTGCTTGGATTGTGCTCGTCATAATGATGAATGCCTTGAAGCCTACAACATTGTAATACATATATATAATATATATACACTCAAGAGTATCAAGTAAAAAAAAAACTACATTAACATTTTAAAATATAAAACGCATAATTCATAAAAAAAAGGACAGGAAAAACTTACGCAGGCATATCCTCATTTTCCACGTCATGAAATTGGTTCAAGTAACCAGTTTGGTTCATATCTTGTCCTTCTATAGATGAAACAGCCCCTTCCAACATCAATCCCTCCTAATTAAATTATGTTTCAAAGAATGTACAATTACTTGTCATCTCAAGTGGCACATATACGTGAAGAAACATCTTAAGATACAAATATAATAATTAAATTTGTGTTTTTGGAATACGTTTTAGATTGGTATAAATTTATCATGAATAATTAATTTACCACGGATAAAAAATGCTGATTTTTTTCTTCTACTAAACGATTTACAAATCATTTCACTCTATTTTTTTTTCCATTCTATCCTTTTTCTTTTTTCCACTTTTTTTTTTTTTTTTACTTTGTTTCTTAAACCAGAGGTATCCTAAGTGACCATTCTAAAAAAATGCATATATAGTAATATTTATAAAATTAAATTATAATAAGGAAAGAGAACAAGTGACAAGTTAGTGCTTACGACAGGGGTAGGAACAACACTCAGAATGGAGATTGTTTCCTGAATATTTTGGGTAGGAAGATCAGCTTGATAGTTAAAAGATTCCATTAAATTTTCCTCTTCAAAACCATCATGGAGACTACCGAAAGGAAAAAGTGTTGGTAGGTTATCTACGAAGTCGTCGTTAATGTGCACACCAAGGCTTTCTGGCTTAGACTCCTCATCCATGTTCTGTACATCATCCATTTGTTAATTGCCAAAGAGAGAAAGAGATTTAGTCTAATAATAAATTAATAAGTAAAATAAACACAACAAAATTTCTTTTGTTATAATAGCATTTTGGTGAATTGGAAGACAAGGGTCTCTCCAAAGGAGACAACAAACTGGGATGGTTTGTTAAAAAAAATGGACAACAATAGAATGGACTTAGAGGTAGGGACGTTTTGGTAATTAATTTGCATCATGTCTTAAATTTGAATTATCATTTTTGTATACCAAAACAAATATTATAAAAAAATTAACAATTAAGTCTATTAAGTACATTTATATTTTGTTTATTAATTATTACATCTATTCCTACACATTCTTTATCTTACTAATTTACAGTCACTTTTTTATCTTATTAATTTACTCAACAAATATTCTAGGACCAATGTTGCATACTTGCATATTAATATTCCTGGACCCACAACAAGCAAGTTGTCCAAATTTTGAAAATCGTGTTTGAATGAGATCATGAAGATTACGATTAATTAAGTCAACTTAAATACTTTTTCTATCCTATAATGATTATGTTTAAGGTTTTTTTTCACATCATCAATAAAATAAGTATTTCAAGAAGATTAATATTTATTAAAGAACAATTTTATTAAAATATTATTATTTTTCTCTAAATTTCGATAAATATATTATTAAATTTTCAAGGAAATATTCATAAATATTTTAATATTTCATTAAAAAATAAAAATATCAATTAATTTGAATTTTTTTCAAAGGCAAAAATTACAATTATTCTAAAAGGGAAGAAGTACTTAATAAGTAAGATGTGTTGACTTTTACGTGAACCCACCTAAAAAGCATAAAAAATTGATGATTGTTGTTCTCATGCAATTAAGACCCACTATTATTAAAGGGCAGACAAAGTTTTAAAGCAGGCGTTTCATCTTTGAAAGTATTTTGTTTTTTTCTCAAAGCAATAAATATATATATATATATATATATAAAAGAAAATGAGTAACGTCTATTAATATCTCTTTCATATGAACAACTTTCTAGAAATAAGAAATTTTATAACTTTTACATTTTTAATAAGTAATAAATGATTTTACTCATTTCATAAATTAATCAAAGACTTTTATAATCAATGTCTTTAAAATATTAATTAGTGTATTAAAAGAAAAAACATAAATATAATTTTTAATCCCTCAAATGTAAATCATATTTTTTTTGTCCTTCAAATTTAAAATTATTTTTTAGTTTATGAAATCCATAAAATATAATTTTTAGTTTTTTTGCAAAGTATTAGTTAAACAAAAATAAAATTCATAATTTTAAACATTTTTTATCCCTAGAATTTCATTTTCTATTTTTATTTTAAAATTTGATTTTTTGACAGTTTTAAATTGATAGAAAGTCAATAAAAAATTAAAACAATTTTTAAAGCTGAGTTTTAAAATATTTTACTATAATTTTTAACCTGTTGAAGTGTCATTTGAAATAAAAAATAGAAAACCAAATTTTGATGGTAGAAACTTATTTCAAATTGTGAATTTCTTATTCTATTTTTAACTCAACTTATGCATAAAGACTAAATGGAGTATTTTGTGAATTTCAAAGACTAAACAAAATAATTTTAGATTTGGAAACTAAAAAAATGCCTCAAGTTTAAAGGATTAAAAACATATTTAAGTAAAGAAAAAAAATATATTACAGAAATCATAAAAGAACGTAAAAATGATTATGAATTTCATAATTTTTTGCTTTCCAATAAAAAAAATTACTTTACATATTTTAACCAATGCCTTAATGCTATTAGTTATCATTTTTCTTAATCAAAACATGCCGTAATGCTTATTTGGTCCGCATTCGACTTCTTCTGACACGCGTGTCTTTAAAAATAAAATGATACTGTATAAACTTTGCATTTATTAATATGAATTGACTTTATTCATTTCATATATTGATCCAAATACGCTAATAATCTCACAATAAACGTGATTTTTGCGGCAATCAAACTATTCAAGAAAAAAAAAATTATCGGTTGAGCAAAAGCACGTTAGTTGAGTTACCATTTTCTAACACAATTTAGTAGAATTTTACTATGAAAAGGAGGACCGACTAGGAAACTAAATCTGATCTTAAAAAAACAAAAGATAGACACGCATAAAAAAATATAAGATTATTGTTTATATGTTTAATCGTCATGCCATGCAACAAGATGTTTAATTTGCTAGCATTATTCCTCAATAAAAATCATATAAAAGCAGTTGAGTATAATTACCTCAAAATTAAGTATTTCTTGCTTAGAACTTTGATGTGCCGATTTTAGCCCTGTAAATGACCCAAATAGTAGCGAGGGAAAACATTAATGGCTGAACTGATATAATACATATATCAAATAAATTAAAAAAATGGTGAAATAATACTATTCTGTTTGTGCATCCCATATCCCTTAAAACGAAAAAAAAGGTATTATGATTAAAATATTTCAACAGCAACAAAATGGAAAGCTATGGGCATAAATTTGAATCAATCCTACAAAATCAACAGCAACAAACAAAATATTTCTTGTCAATTAAAATAAAAAGAAGGGAGAACTATTTTATACCCCTACCATCCTTGAGGAAAGCAAAATGCTTTAAAAAAATAGACTTGATCTGTCTAACAAAATAGAAGTCCAGAGCTACAAAAATGGGAAAGTTGACCTTTATGATTATTAGATCACGGGTAGTCTAGTGCTTTTTGGGTGGTTTGTTTAGAGGATCTGAAACATTTGTTGACATTTTGTGGTATTTAAATATTTTTTATGGAAGGGAAGCTGAGTTAGAGGATATGATTACATCATATATATATATATATATATATATATATATATATTACAGTGGCTTGTAATTAAGGGTGGCTAGTCCTTGTATCCTTTACTTTCTTTCTTAATATAATCTATTTTTCACGGATAAAAAACAGAGATCTCAGGATAAAATTATACAAACTCAATTTTGACAAGAACACTCATTCACAGTTATGGATTCAGAAATTTAATGTTTTGAGGACATTAATTATATAAATACAATTGAAATCATAAAAGGTTAATATTTTTTTATCTACCATAAAAGTTAATGTTAAAGGATTGTGGTGTGAAAAGTTAATATGTTCATGAAAGTTAGTAGGATAATATTGGGATATGATAGTTTATCTTCTTTAATAATTTTAAAATTTATAAATAGTGGGGTAATTTATTTTTTGTTAGAGAGTGGGGACAATATAATATAATATTTATATATTATATGAAAACAAACTAAAATCTTAGTGGGGTCAAAAAATCGGGGACAACCGCTCCCACACCCTTAGTTGTAGATTTGTCCCTTCTCCTTCAAGCCCCTTGTTTTATAAGACAAAATGTAGAAAGTGTCATAATGATATGGGTTAACTCACTTTTTTTTATTACTTAATTAGAAAATTATTTATAATATTAGAAGTATTGAACTAATTAATAAAATTTCTCGGAGTTAATATTATTTAATTTTCAATTAATTAAAAATATAATTAAAATGTTGCACAAATATGGGTTAACTCCCTAATTTTTGGTATGCTAAAATATATTATAAATAAAATTTGACAATTAATTGGGCAATGTTGCATATTAATATTCCTTGGCCCAAAACAAGCAATTATGTTCAGATTTCAGACACTGTGTTCAGAGATGAGACTATGAAGATTAATATTAATTAAGTTGACTTAATTAAATAAATGAATTAATTATGTTAGACTTTTACATAAAACTTCCTAGTAAGTATAGAAAAATTTATTAATGTTGTTCTAATCCAAATAAGATCTGCTAAGGAGTATAGAAACTTTTACGGTATGTCTGATATAGAAGGAAAAAATTAGAGAAAAAAAGAAAATATTTTGATATCACTTGTTGATTTGGAAGAGAGAGTCATCTTCCAAAGGAGATAACAATTATGATAGTTTGTTGGTAAGAACTTTGGAGAACATTATCATGAACCCAGCGGTTGGATGATTTTGGTCATTTTCTTGATGTCTTAAATTCGAATTATGTTGTTATTTTGTAAACTAAAAATATTATAAAAAAACAAGTGGACAATTAATTAATTCAACAATGTTATATACAGAGTCAGACAAAGGTTAAAACAACTAATTAAAACATAAATTTTAAGGTTACCTATAAAAATATTTTTTTTAGTTTTGATAAAACAAAAAAGGTCACATTTTACTAGAAAAAATATTACATTTGTTGACAAAAAAATTCAAATACATAATTTTCTTAGTTAAAATAAACTATCTAAAAAAAATATATTTTAAGTCTCACTTATCATTAAATTAGTCCTAGTTATACATTAATATTCTTGCACCCACACCAAGCAAGTTCTTCAGATTTTGCCAACCGCATTCATAGAAAATTAATGATTGTTGTTCTAATTTAAAGGAAGACACACTACACCAACAAGTCATTTAAAGTCTTTGATTAGAGTTTTATGAATAAAAAAAATGTGATTAGAAAAGAAGATATTAATAAAAGTGTTAGTCAGATTTTTTTATAAAGTTTAATTATCAATAAAATTGATGATTATT
>PYAF01003243.1:4390771-4405737 GCA_007407185.1 Glycine tomentella | reverse complement strand
TTTTCCGACCAAAGCCTTTTTTAAACCATTCTGGGTTAGAACGGCTCTCATTTGTACCTTCCAGATAGCAAAGCTAATTTTCCCATCAAACTTCTCGACATCGAATTTGGTGACTGTCGACATCTTTAAAAAAATAACTCTCAATTGAAAACGCTCTGATACCACTTGTTAGGAATATATAGTGGCATAGAAACGGAAGTGAATGATCGATAATTGAGAATTATAGAGAAGTTAAAATAAAAGGAATTTAGGGAAGAACTACTAATGTTGCAAGGAAGAAATGTATTAATGTCGTTGATGATTTACAAGCATATTACATTGTCTATTTATACAAGCAAAAAGAAAAGACAAACAAACACAAAGAGTGGATGTGAGTGAATTGTGGAAAAGGAAATATAAGTGGAGGAATAAGTGGAGAAATTTGTGGAAAAGGAAAAGCAAAAGCAACGGATGTGAATGAAAGGTGGAAAAGATTTGGGCCACCTTATTATTTCTAACAACATGTTCCCTGAAATTAATTTAAAACCATGAAAGTATTCAATTTTACTGAACTCAATAATAAAAGTGAAGGGAAATGATGGATCGACTCTAAGATGCTACTATGCACCTAGAGAAAGTAGGATATAGAAGAAAGAAAATTGTATATATAATAAGTAATATGATATATACTATGAAGGTGTCCATGTATCATTACTCAAAACTCAAAAGTAAAATGTAAAAAATGGTAAAATGCAGCTAATTAAGAACCTGGATGCAGTTGCATCAGAGGAGGGGTTTGTTGGGTTCTGATCTTCCCTCACCACACCATCAGAAGTGTTGTTTCCTCTGGATAAAGGTGTTTTCCCAGGATTACCCTTCTGCAACAAATAAAAATAAACCAAACAGAATAACCACAAAATAAACATATGTTGTTAAAACAAAACATCAACATCTTCATGCATGGCCAAGAAAAATGGTTACCTTTCGGCGTTTATAAGGAGGAACAGGTACCTGGCCTGGTTCAAAGTGTTTCCGGGGACGACCGCGACGTGGGGGTTCTCGCTGTCCCTGTTGTTCATGTGCAATTTACCATGTTTAGTTTAATTGTCCCTCAGCTTTTGGCAGTTTTTTTTTCTTCTTCAAAATGGTAACTATTGGAGGAAGTGAGAATAGGGAAGTGGGAACTATTGTATCTTGTACATAAATAAAGAGAAAAGCTAGTAAAACAACTAGACACTATGTTGCTAGAACTTTTTGTGAAGATAATAAGGTTTTCAATAATAATATATAAAGACTCTATTAACCCTCGTCATTTTTTCTAACTGTCTTCCTATTTAAAAATGTTTTTGGACACTAAACATTAATCTTCCTCTTCTCTTTCTTCTATTATATATATGACCCAGCATACTTATAAGTTATAATTGTTAACTAGCATGGAGAGGTACATACAATTACCACATTTTCTAAGGTTTACAATCCAATATAGTGTGGACCCGCAGATACTTTAACCAAACTAAAACACTAAAACAGACATTCTATATTATCATCTCTGTGATAAAAAGACAAGAAGTGTTTAAGAAATTGTGTTACCCTTGGGTTTGGCGGTAGATTACTAGAATAAGAACCATAGGAACCAAACGTTGATTTGTCATTCTGATTCAGCATCCTTAGACTATTTGGCACTGAAATTTGAGCCCTAGCACGATTCAACAATATAATAAGAACTTGAAATACCAAAGAATTTTGCCGGTTCCTTCGAATGTTAATTAAAGCAAATCAATCAGAATTCTGAACATGGTATCTGCACGCTATTAAGTGCTTAAGAAATCATAGATACCTAAAAGATGAAGACATAGCAAGGGCTGCAAGGCCATTGCCAGCACGTTGTGGAGTGATTGTGTTCACAGAAAGAAGGGGCACTTGGTGCTGTTGTACCCCCGGTGCTCTTTCAGGCCTAGTAATAGTAATAAATTAATGTTAACATATAGTACTAGACTGTTAATATAAAAAAAAAATGGCATGCATGGCTAACATAGGCATATATAATATTGTTAGCATCACATATAGGGAAAATAAAATGCTGAGGTGAAAAATATGATACCTTAAAAGGCTTGCAAATTGAGGCGCTTGGGTGTTGAACACTCGTGAACTCGATCCTCCAGTGAACCTAGTACCTGAAAGCCCCAGGATGGCACAATTCAATTCCGAAGAAGTTGCGAAGCCACTGGAGGACAGAGGTGTAGGTCCATTCAATGTGGAGCTCTGCTGCTGAAAGCTAGGGTTCTGCAACAATGGATTGTATTGGTTCCCTTCATCTTGCTCCCAAAGGGACCTTTCAAATTTGAAATCAACGATTTACGGAGTTAATATAGAAAATAACAAATTATTGTAGAACTCATAAGTAATGTTCAACATTTGAAATTAGTGTACTGCCTTTTTCCTTACCAAACATTTGTTAATGTTAGCTAGGAACTTGCCCTCGTATGGCTCTATTAGATACACTTCCCGTTAGATTACTCCATAGTTATTGGAAAAATGTAAAGAGCCTTACATAAAGGAGAGTGTCCTTAATTAGGTCAGAAATAGTTTTTGCTAAAACTAAAGGCAACTGGTCATCCACTAAAAGCGGCCATATATGTTGTTATCTTGTTCATATCTTGTTATTTATGAACTGCTCATTTCCTTCTATAAATGAAGAGCTTGGAGTAGTGAAGAGCAAGTAAGAGAGAAGTTTCTTCTCAAGAGAAAAGGACAACCTCCTAAAGGGAGAGAGGGACAAGCCTCTCAAAAAAAGAGAGAGAAATACCCGTAATACTAAACTTCCAATTTTCTTCTCATGATAGATTTTAGGGGGCTTTCATACTATGTTGAAAAACATAGGAGAGGCCAAAAGAGAAGAGAAATATTTGAGAGTTGAGATCAGTACAAATGAATTTGATTGAGTGTGCAAGAATTCTATTACGTACTAATCACACAATGTGATTTGTATATAAGATTAAATCAAACTAATTACCATCCAATTCTAATTATGTGTAACAAATTAATTCCAAACTAATTAAGTATATGTAGCATCTTGATATTATATCTTCAACATATTGGACTCTATTGAAATATTACTATGTAATTATCCAATTGTTCTAGGGTGTCAATTATGTCATCTCGCGGGATTTTATGGCCTAACTTATATTAGGAGACTATTTTTTTATATCAAATAAACTAAGTTAATATTTTTATAAAAGTCTATTTGATTAAAAAAAATCATACTTTAAATAAATCATTTAAAAGTAACCTAACATGTCGATCTAAAATAATAATAAAAAATGGTTAATATTATTACTATATTAATTTTTGTGATATATTAAAATCATATATTTATTTACTTTTTCAATATATATTAAGTATCTTCATCTATATAAAGAGTCAAGTTTATGAACTTGTTGAAGCATAAATTTACACCCTATTTTGAGACTTTTAAATAAGTTATCTTGAAAGTCATATTAAATCTTTAAAATATGTTTATATTGTGTAAGCAAGACAGTCTTTTTTATAGGCAATAAACAAAATAGTCTTGAAGCTTATAAAGTTTAACCTAGTTATTTTCACCCACTTCATGCCTTGAACAGTAATTTTTTAATTTTCAAAAGATTTAATTATGATTGATTTTAGTCTCTCAAATTAAGAGGTATGTTTATTTAACATCCCAAATAAAAATTTACACTTTTTAATCCCACAAAATTGAAATATATTCCTTTTATTCCCTCCGTTCAAATAGGAAACTATATTTTTAGTAAATTTTGTCGGAAGAGCTAAAAAAATATTTTTTTGTATTTGAGGAATTAAAAGATACAAATTTTTAATTTGAAAACTAAAAAATATATACCTACTAATTTAAAAGACTAAAAACATAATTAAATCATTTCAAAATTTATAGTTTATTTTACAAAGAGTCTTTTTCACCCATTGGTCTATTAGCCAATTAACCTTCTTAAGAATAGGTCAAACCTATATAAATCTATAGAATGGAATAGACTTTTAAAATAATAAGTCAAAACTAACTTTTAAAAAGTCAAAGTCAGACAAAAGAAATTATGATAGATAATAAATCAAATTTGACTCAATAATTTTTTTCAAATAGATCAAATTTTGTTAAGTCTAACAACCTATTTCCATCTTTGAGAAACCAACGTGAAGAGGTTATTGTTGTGTGTGTGTGAATGCGAAGGGAATGTATGTAAGTAAAAGTATAGTTTACCTCGGGCAATTCCACACATTAGTAGGGTTGATGGAATGGTAGCTGAGAGCAAATGCCGGGGATGTTTGGTTAGTCATGAAATGTCCATTTGTTACCCCATTCTCTGCTCCAGCTTGCTCCTGCTTATGAGTTATGATCAACAACAATAATAATGTCAACTTGGTTTGCAAAACATGGCCCTTGTAAAACAGACATAGTAATCGAACAAGTATATAAGGATCTTTACATTCACGGGGTTTTGCTGAAAAAAGAGTGGATAAGAGGAAGACTGTGGATTGATTTCATTGAAATTTTGGTTTGCTAACATATTTGGAACCAACAGTTGATTGCTTGTGTTGTGCTCGTTGACCTGACCCAGCTCATGCGTGCTACAACACGGGAAAGTAGACAAGAAAAACACGTCTAAAACTTGTTATAAAGGATATAATAATGACTTTACAATTTGTAAAATATGGTAGGAAGACCTACGTAGGTAAGTTATTGTTTTGCATGAGAGGATATTGATTGTAGTAGTTCATCGGGGTCGGGGTGGTCATATCTTGGGCTTGAACCAGTGAACCTGATCCTTCTGATGAGATCATTCCCACCTAATCAAATCAAATGTTAAACAATTTAAATGTAGAGACTGCCCACTGTTGTAAAGTCACTTGCAAACGTAAGTGTCTTGTTGGGGTATGCATATATATTCAGATACATCATCAGAGATAATTAGATGCCTGTTGAATGTATGCATTAATATAAAATAGCCAGTTTCAACTAATAAAATACATATATTTAAATTGCGGTCTACAATCACAATTACTACGGTTAAATCATGGCAGCTCAATTGCACTGCATTAATCTCATTTTTCTACAATTTTTCACAATATCAATCTTCCTAACAAAATTGTATTTCAATACTCTGTGAGCGTATAAGTCAAATGCATATCAATGAAGGCAAAGTATTATGAATTATGATGACATGCCATACTATTACATGAATTGATCATGCATTACCATGGAAGGTACATAACAGTTGGATTCAGTTTCATCCGAATCCAGTAATGGAGCTGAAGTGCTTGGAGACAACAAGGGCAACTGATTAGCATCATTCACAGCAAGCTGTGGAGGGTTTCCTCCCATGCTTGAGGAATTTGCTTCCTCGCTATAGATGAAGGCGTCTTCAGTATTTTGACCCATGTTTGGTGTTGCAACCACAGCTCCAACCGAGTCCTGAAACTGAATAATAATATGTGTATATATATACAGTGATGATAAAATAGGAAAACAATCCCAATTTCTTAATATTATTAATGTGGTAAAGTGCGAAGTCCATATAATAGTTTGGTTAAATTAATTTGCAGGCTCTTAAGTATTTGACAATTTTTAATTCAGTTCCTGAATTTGTATTTATTTTATTAATCAGGTTCCTAATGCAATGACTTAATTAAAAAACAAATACAGTATTAAAAACTTAATTTAAAAATAAATACAAGTTCAAAAACTTAATTAAAACAAAAAAATCTAATTAAAGATTTAATAAAAGTTCAGGATATTAATTTTGGTATTATCTTTGTAACATTCTTTTTTTTATTCTATGTATATCTTATAAGAGGGAAATAGCTTACTGATAAAACAAAAGTTTAAAAAATGTGTTCATAATATTTTTTTCTTAAAAAATAATAGGTCATTTGGTGTTTAATAAGGAAATATATCTAATGAGATAATCATTTTGTATATGAAAATGAGAAGAATCAATGTGCCATACAATCTCAAATATGAATAGTCAAAATTTAATATTTTGTGATATTTCAAAAAAAAACTCACATTATTTGTTTATTTTAACATCGATCATAAACTTTAAAAAATGACCATAAAATCTAATAATGAATATTTATTCTTATCTCTTTTATATACGAAAATTCTTTTCACTATTGTCAGTACTAATTGCTTTTTTTAGAGAAATTGTATACTAACTGCTTAATTAATTAACTTATAAGAAAATGGAATAGGAAAGAGGAAAATGATAGTTTTTACACTGGGTACATTGACTTGCTGCGAAAAATAAGCGGGTTGTTCAGCGATGAAGGTGCAAAGTCGCTAAGGATGTCCACCTGAGTCCAATCAAATCCCATATCTAGATCCCCATGTCCGTCTCCAAGTTTATGAAAAAATAAATAAAAAGGAAAAATCAGACAAAAAACTAAGTTAATAAAATATATTTATCCTTCGATTTTTTTTCCTATAAAAGGTAGGTGCATAGCCTTATAATCATCTCGCGGAGTAATAAATAATTTATTTATTACATACAATTCATTAGATTAATCAATAACCAAAGAATTTAATCTTATCCTAAATATATACGGACATTTTTGCAAAAAAGTTAAATGTCATAGCAATCTTCCCTTAACCATATCAACTTGAAGCGAAGGCCATATATATACAAGTTAAAAGGAACGTGATTTTTCATAAAACTTTATTGAAAATTAATTCAATTTTTATCCTATTTTTATCTCCTGTTTTTTAAAGCATTTTTATCTCATATTAAACTGATCACAAGTAAAATTTTAGTACGCGTTTTTCTATTATCTATGTTTTTTTATTTAAATATGATACATGACACTATTTCAATAGTTATACATATATATTAAGAGCACACCTTGAATACATTGATTGTACTAAAGTAATTCCCTAATATAAAACAAGTTATATTCGTGACCAAAATGGAGCTTATACACCTCGAAACCACCAGCAGCTGAGGCTAATTTCGTGTCTCTAGAAAGCAAAAAAATAAAAATTAATGATTGTTGCTTAAATCCAAACCAGAGACTACTCACGGAGATGAGAAAGAATCCCGTAAACCATAGTTAGCGCTAGGGACAATGTGTAATAGCCACCGCACCATATCATCTATTTATATGACTGTAATTAAGCTCACATAACTCATAGGAGGAAAAAGCCGAACACTTCTGATTCCAATTTGTCCAAATTTCGCCATTGGTTGATATACCTATATATTTTGAGAAAGAATGGCCTGAATGGGTGCCGTAGTACAAGGCAAAATTGGTATTAAAAAAAAAACAAAGATATATTTAGTGTGTGAGTGGTTTCATAGTGAAAAGTATCAGAACTAATATTTTGCTTTCTGTCAAATGTGATTTCAAAAAAAATACAGATGTTGAGTTATTGTCAGGTAAAATTGATCTTACCTCTAAATCCCAATTTAACTAAAAGTGATAAAAAAAATATTTTTTTGTGTTAGGTTGAATCAATTACACCAAGAGTGGATTTGGTTTCATTGTGAGAATAATGAAAATTGATTTTGACTTCAGTCTAATTAACTTGATTTTGTCAAAATAAAGATGTTTGTATATTGTCAGGTAAAATTGATTATTCCTAAAAACCTCAATTTGATTAGAAGTATATATAAAAAAAAATACCAAAAAAAGTAGCTTTTGCTTTGGATTGAAAATTTTACACCAAGTGTTACAGCAAAATTGCTTTTAGGATAAAAGCATCTAAACAATAATTACTTCACTTAAAAATTAATTTTAACCAAAATTAATTTTACTAAATCAATTTTACAAGCATTCATCCAAGCACAACTTTATATTAAAAAAATGCATTTAGTTAAAAGAAACCCAAAAAAATCACTATGTCAAAATCAATTTCATGATTTGGTGGTGAACAGCCAAGTATCATGGTGTCACCATAAAAAAAAAAAAAAAAAAAAAAAAAAAAAAAAAAAAAAAAAAAAAAAAAAAAAAAAAAAAAAAAAAAAAAAAAAAAAAAAAAAAAAAAAAAAAAAAAAAAAAAAAAAAAAAAAAAAAAAAAAAAAAAAAACGATACAATGTTAGTGTGTGTGTGTGTGTGAACATAGAAAGAGAAACTAATTGACTTTAAGGCATCGTCACTTCAAACACACAATTCAGTCAAAATCAATTTTACACAAACACTCTCCAAAACATACACATAATTGAAAAACGTACACTCAGCACTAGTATACAAGTAAAAGGCAATTAATCTTATTCATATGTTTTTCAATGCAACAAGAATTTTTCGTTTGCTGTAATTATCATGAAATTGGGGCCGATGTCCCTCTCGTGTTAACCAAAGCCCAAAGGGGAAAAAATTACCTCAGGTAAGATCTTTTGGCTTAGAAAATAGATGAGCCGATTTTAACCCTACAAACAAGAATACTAGAAAATAATTAAGTCAAGAAATATATGTGCGGCTCAACAATAAAACATATACAAATGTGCCGATCAAAATTGATAAAATGATAACAAGACCGATCCGATCCCTTTTGAGCATATCATGTTTCTCAAGAGGGGGAGGGGGGGGGGGGGGGAGTTTGTCACCATAATCGTTGATAACAAGATAGGAATAATTAATATGGACATAAATTTCCCACCCCTAAAAATAAATAAAAAATAAAAAAATCAGAAGAAAAAAATGTTATCTTGCTTTTGTTAATAGAAGTTAGTAAAGAGGTTGGGACAACTATGGATGTAAGATTTCTCCTCTCAATGAAAGTAAGAGAATTTAGATGTCTTAATCAATAACCAAAAAATTATATGTGAAAATAAGAAGGGATCAGGAGAACAAATAAATACAAATCCAATCAACAGAAAGGAAAAAACTTACAAAAAGAGACAGGAAAATTAAGCTTATGACTATAGAGCTCAAGCTGCGCAGAGCTTATATAATACGTGTTTGTGGGGTGAAAGTCCTTGAATTTATTTCTTTATATAAAACAAAAGGTGCAAAACAGCCACAAGGATAAAAGGTTTAATCCAACCAATATTTCATTCATGCAACACTTTTTAGATAGCAAATTAGGAAAGACGTTTTGAAATAATAAAAAAAAGCTGCATAAAAACATGCTTTAGTTATGACTTGTAAGAGTACACTTCAAATAAAAATGATTATTCTCTTAACTAAAGTTTTAATGTGGACTGACATAAGTAGTTAAAAATTTGATACAAACTCACTTATTTTATGGGTGTGGGTTCGAATATATCTTAAGTTACTTTCTTCATTTGGTGGGTAATCTTCTTCAAGGAAATGCTTTGATACTTATAGGCTACCTAGTTAAGTAGACATAATTGGATGGAATGCCTCGTTGTACACTACTAGAAAAATGCATTATAGCGATCGAAATCAGTGATCGAACACATTCAGTCTCTAATAGCGTCCGAAATAGCAACTGAACAGCCTCTTTTGCCAATTGCGACCGAAATTGCAACCAAAATCGTTGATAACAAGATAGAAATAATTAATGTGGACATAAATTTCCCACCCCTAAAAATAAAAATAAAAAAATCAGAAGAAAAAAAATGTTATCTTGCTTTTGTCAATAGAAGTTAGTAAAGAGGTTGGGACAACTATGGATGTAAGATTTCTCCTCTCAATGAAAGTAAGAGAATTTAGATGTCTTTATCAATAACAAAAAAATTATATGTGAAAGTAAGAAGTGATTGGAAGAACAAACAAATACAAATCCAATCAACAGAAAGGGAAAAACTTACAAAAAGAGACAGGAAAATTAAACTTATGACTATGGAGCTCAAGCTGCGCAGAGCTTATATAATACATGTTTGTGAGGTGAAAGTCCTTGAATTCACTTCTTTATATAAAACAAAAGGCGCAAAACAGCCACAAGGATAAAAGGTTTAACCCAACCAATATTTCGTTCATACAACATTTTTTAGATAGCAAATTAGGAAAGACGTTTTGAAATAAAAAAATAAAAAAAAAAAAAAAGCTGCATAAAAATTTGCTTTAGTTATGACTTGTAACAGTACACTTTAAATAAAAATGTCTATTCTCTTAACTAAAGTTTTAATGTGGACTGACACAAGTAGTTCAAAATTTGATACAAACTCACTTATTTTATGGGTGTGGGTTCGAATATCTCTTAAGTTACTTTCTTCCTTTGGTGGGTAATCTTCTTCATTCAAGGAAATGTTTTGATACTTATATAGGCTAGCTAGTTAAGTATATGTAATTGGATGGAATGCCTCGTTGTATATAGGTAGACTTTTGCATGGAACTACTTGTGGTAGGTAGACTTTTTGTGGCAAACCCTAAAATGTCAACTCCCAGTTCGGATTTGTATACTAATCATATAGGTAAACTTTTGTTGACTGCTCCATTATGTCATTGACACTCTTCCAAGTAGTATTGGAGTGCTTCATCTTTTTCACCAAGAAAAAATTATCCACTGCTAACATGGTGTTGTTAAAAAAATAGAAACAAGTATTTATATTTAAGAATTAAACTAATATAATCATGAAAAAAAATAGAAAATTGATTTTTTTTATTAAAATACAATATGTTCTAAACTAAGATTCTGGAAAATTACGACCAATCACTTAAAATGTGTAACAATAGTTTATCATTCGTTGGATTATTCTTCAACATTCAATAGTAGGTATTGCTTTAAGATACGTCAATACGATTATTTACAGCATGTTTGGACTGACGTTTTAAACGCACGTATCTCATGATTTTACGTCAAAATGTTATATTAATGTGAAAGCTAGAAATTGTCGCTTTAAAAAATTCATGTCAATTTGGGTTCATAATCGTTTCCAAAACACACTTAAATCTCGAGTCAGCAATAACATGGTAATTTTTTCTCCTAACTCATCACCTTTTGAACATGTCACGGTCCTTGTAACTAATTTTCAATTATTGTGAACTACAAGAAAACTTCCATTAAATACCAAAGGTGTTACCTACAAGGGCAAAGCACATGATCATATTTTCCTTAGATATGAGAATAATTCAACAAAATTGAACACAATTGATGGATAGATTTTTTAAACATATTAAAATCAATTAAGTTGAAAAGGTGATAAATGATTTATATTATCGAACATGAATGTCGGGCATTATCATCACAATTAAATCTTAAAGTTCGTTACTCAATGATTACTATTGACGTTATATTTTTGTTATTGTCTTTTAACTTAATTATTTATTAATTGGGATGTTGGTTGAGTCAGTAACAATTTTTTTATTTCTCACAAAATGTGCTTTGAAACATGTCGGGTTTGGGGTGTTTATTAAATATCATCAGGTTGAATTGGTTTAAATTTGATGTTTTGGAATAGACAATTTAAATCAAAACAATCTAATCTTTACATGTTAGTTCGAGTCAAGTGATTAAGTCACATAATAAAATAGTGATAAATTTTGGTTATTGTACCATGTTTTTTATTAATCAAGTGATTAAATACAAATGGTTAATATATTAAAGTTAAAGTTGAATTGTTCAAATAATATTTTTGAATTCGATTTTTAATGAAAAAAATTCTTGAACGCACTATATTATCTTCTCATCAAACTTTGGATTAATCAATATTTTTTTCCCTTAATAAATCGAAAGATTGAGATAAAAAAAATTAGCATATTTTCCTTTGTATCATTCCTCATTTGCTCCATTTATGCACCATGGAACGCATTTGCAACAACAACTGCAGCATAACATATGTCTCGATCCAAACTAGATCCTAGTAAACTGCAAGCATGAACCAGTCAGACCTTTGCAAATCGCAAACTAAACCTGAAAATTGAATGAATAAGATTAAGTGGGGGGTTGAGTATGTGTATAGATTACAATCAGTATTTTGTTAGGGTTAGTTCGGATCGATTTTAATCATGGGTGTGAAAACTGGTAACCCAACACTTGAACCAAAAAAGGCCAGCTGGTTTGGTAAACACAAATTGAACTAATTATTTAAACCAAATTGAGAAAGTCGAGTCAGGTCGATCAAAATAGCAAGTCAACCTAACCTATACTTGCTTACATTCTTAGAAACATGCACTGAGTATGATTGTGAGGCATGACAGTGACTCAATGAGACTTTCAAAATATGTTTGTTTTAAGTCATTCCCACTTTTCAAGGCAGTTTGAACATTGATCCCACTATCAACAGTCATTTAACATGGACAGATGTTAAAAAGAATATTCTTTTAATTTACTTATTTCACAATTAAGGTTTTTAACTCTTCATCTTACATCTTTCAAGGGCGTTGTTATTTAAAATTATATGTATTTTAATAACAAATTTATTATTTAAATATAAAATACATATTATGTGATGTTATATACAATTTTTTTATATTTTGTTTATGGCTTTATCTCTTTTATATCTGAATATTAAAAATATGCTTTAAAGTTAAAGAAAATATTTTTTGTTATCTTACTACATTGTTCACAAAACATTATCCTTTTTTTTGTTTATTCACAAAATATTGTCCTTTTTTCTTTTGCTTTATCACAAAATAATATCCTTATAATGAACTAATTAAAGTATTGCGAAAAATTAATTATGCTTTATATAGTAATTAAACATACACTTATTTTTTTCTTTCATTTTTTTTCTTACCTCATTTCTTATAATTTTTGTTGTTCTTTTTGTCACATAATTATATACTTATACTTATAATAAGTTATAGCATCTTTTACTTTCTCTTCTCTTCTTTTTATTTAATTTCTTAGTTCTCTTTGTTACAACTAGCGGTGAGACCCATGATGTTGCATGGTTTTCTAAGAAAAATCAAAAACAAAAAATAGTATTGTCTCCAATCAACACATGAGGACATTTGAAGCTGAACATAATTTTTTGTATACATACATATATATATATATATATAGAGAGAGAGAGAGAGAGAGAGAATATTCATCTCAATTTTGGAGTGTAGTTTACCATTTTCCTAATTTTATTTAGCGGTAAGATTTAAGTGCAGGTACATGGACAACCGGATGACTTCACACAACTTTCCTCCATATAGGATGAATTTATTTAAGGAAAAGAAACGGAGACTTCACAAAAAAGAATTTGAGAAAATTAATCTTATAATAGAAACTTGTCTGTAAATATATAATACTGTCCTTTTATAATTTTAACAAATATAGTAAAAATTAAGAAGGTTCACAAAAGGATAAAGGGGCGTTGAACGCAATAAGGTAGTTTTCCTTCTTTTTACTTTCATTTTCTATATTATGGAGGATTGAAAATGAAAGCAAATTCTTTCTTTAGTGATGGATTTAGAATCTTGGATTAGTGAAGATAATTAAAAATAATAAATTTAAATATATAAAATTAAAAAATATAAAATATGAAAATAATATATTTAAATATATAAAATTAAAAAAATAAAATATAAAAATATTAAATAATTATATATAATTTTTTAAAATAAGAGACGTTAATTTAGATCGTCACTGCTTGTTTGCCTGTACCTAGTTGGTGCACGTGTGAAGCTGGGGGGGTTTACTGTGTACCAGATTCTCACAGATAAGATTGTGTTGATTTGAAACGAAGAGTGAAAGACAAGACGCGTAAAGTGTGTTTGTTTTCCCTTTTGGTGTATTCGGTTTTGGAAAGAAAACGAATTAAAGGAATAAAAAGAATGAGAAAGAATTTAAAAAAATGATTTTGTACAATATTTGGAAGGATAAAAATTAAATATGTATTAAAATAATATAAATATTCCTAATAAAAAATATATTTAAGGATATTTTTGGTCATTTAATATATAAAACAACATTTTTACTTATTTCTCTTCTCATTCTAAAAGGAATACTTCTAGAATGTGAGATTCACTTACTTTTTAACTCTTCCTCACAAAATTAAATAACCAAATAATTGTAAGAAAAAAAAAAAAAAGGAAACCAAACAATGAAAGGAAGACTATTTTCCTATCCTCCTTCTATTTCCTAACGTGCCAAACTTAACAATTTAATTTTACGTACTTTTTTTTTTACAGAATTTTTTACGCACTGTTAAAAAAATATTTTGTTAAATAATCTGAAATTAATATTAATATAATTTTAAGGTAATTATTATAAATTTAATATATTATTACTATATATAATAATTTATAATTAGACAATAATATAAAACATTTTATAATATTAATACATAAATTATTTAATCGATTACGAAAAATCTAATGCAGTAATTAATTAAAATAAATATGATTAAAAGAGATACTACTTGCACTCAAAGAAAATCCATTAAAAGTTAATGCTTGAAAAAGTGCGTACCAATACAGTGAAGAATTATTGAGAGAGAGAGAGAGAGAGAGAGAGAGAGAGAGAGAGAGAGAGAGAAATGGATCCTTTATTGCATATAGAGATTGGTGGAGTGGACACTCTATTACAAAATAAAGAAGAAGTGTGAACTTTATTTAAGAGACAGAAAACAATGCAATGCCAAACTTGGTTGTCACAAACAGAATTCATTAAGTGCTACCAATACACCAATGCAATGAAGTATTATTAAGAGAGATAAGTGTAATTGAGTAAGTGAATACTTTATTGCCAATAGAGAAACTGATACTATATTGTAGAGAGAAAAATTGGTGTAGTGAAGGAAGTGAATACTTTATTGTCAATAGAGAAACTGACTATATTGTAGAGAGAGAAATTGGTATAGTAAAGGAAGTGATCTTAGAGAAATAGATATTTTATCATAGAGGGAGAAATTAAATAAGTACAGTAGAAAAAGTTAAGTTACAAAGATATAAAAGGAAAAGGTCTTATAATTTCATTAAAAAAATAAAAAATTATTAATTTTCTTGATTAGTGTGAACAAACCTTATTATTCCTCCTCTAAAATCAAATATAAACAAAATTAATTAACTTTACACTAAATAAGAAAGTTAGTTAATGTCATTTATTTTACCAATATTTTAAAAAAAATCTAAAGTGACCTTCATTGAAAAGTGATATCAAGAA
>PYAF01003243.1:4364026-4377675 GCA_007407185.1 Glycine tomentella | reverse complement strand
TATAAAAAAATATAACTTATATATTAAAAATATTTATTTATCATTAATTTTAACTATATATAATGTAGTTTATATATTAAAATATGTATTTATAATGCATTTTAATTAATAAAAAGTAATATTTATTCTATGCAATATACATACTAAAATAGTAGTTACAAAATAATTTTAAAAAAAATCAAAACATAATCAATCAACTTTTTTAGGTTAAAGATTAGAAGTTAAAGTATTTTATTATTTTTTATTTTATTTAAAATTATTAATCAAGGTTTAACTAAATTTAAAATCCATTACACATATTTACGGTTAATTTTTTAACAAATAACTGTAATTACATTTGTCCTAAAAAATACATTATTCTTTTTTAATAGCCGAAATTTGGATATCTGTACACATACTTTTGTGATGCAATTGAAGATACGGTTCAAGAATAAGCTTTTATAACCAAAAAAGAAAAAGCTTTTATTTCCATTCAATGTTAGGCATTTTCAATTACTCAGCAGTACTATATACATATACTACTTGGAAGTAGTTGCCATTAAAAAATCGAACACGCGATAATCGAAACGAAGAATCGACCTTCCTCCCTCTTTAAAATGATTAATATATAATCCTGGTGTGCATATATATATATATATATATATATTCTCTAATTTCCCATGTGAAATAAAATTCTAAATATAGTATTATAAATTTTATTCACTAAAAAAGTTAATAAAAATAAATTATTGTTTTTAAAATAATTTGAATGAAATATTCTCCTTTAATCAGTCGTGATATATATACTACAAAATCTATGAGACACAGCCAATATCTTAAAAATCAAGTATTAATCCTTTGTTCCTAAAAAAGGGTGACGATAAATGATACAGTAGGATCCAAATTAGCTACACGAAAGGCGTAACAAAAAGTCAAAAAATTAAACTAGGAATTAAAATTTGAAAAGGAGAAAATATATTTAAAGGTAACTGATCAAATTAATTTAATAAAAGGTGAAGTGCCGTGGCATTGTTAGCGAGTAAGTCGGGGTGGTGGGATGCTGCAGCAGCAAAACAAAATCTGAAAAATAAAATGTCACATAGCCAAAGCCAAAACCATCTACCACAACAACCTACTCATCATCGTCTCCTCTAACCATGGAACTTTCTGGATCTCTCTCTCTCTCTAAAGCGGTGTGTTTTGTTTTGTCCACAACATTTTGTAACTATTAATCAAAGAGTGAAGAGTGGAAAGTAATAATTTATTTATTAATTACAGTAAGTAATAATGTCATCGTCGTCGAATTCGCCATGTTCGGCGTGCAAGATTCAGCGTCGGAAGTGCACGCAGGAGTGTGTTTTCGCTCCGTATTTTCCGCCGGACAACCCGCAGCGGTTCGCGTACGTGCACAAGGTGTTCGGGGCAAGCAACGTGGCCAAGCTTCTCAACGAGCTTAACGCGGCGCAGCGCGAAGACGCGGTTAAGTCCTTAGCATACGAGGCAGAAGCACGTTTGCGGGACCCAGTGTATGGCTGCGTGGGCCTCATCTCCATCCTCCAACACAGACTCAAACAGCTGCAGGGTGAACTCCATCACGCCCAGAAGGAACTTGCTTCTTATATCGGATCCCACTCCATGTTCCCTCCAGCACCTTCCCCTTTACCGCCGCAGCAGCAGCCGCGCACTTTTTCGCTTTTCCCTTTCAAAACCGCGCCCACTCATCAGCAGGACCTTTTCGGCTTCCACGACGACGATGGTGCTTCTTCGGCTTCCCCCGCCGTCGGATTCAACAACCACCTCGCCGCCGTATCCTCGCCTTCCCCTGTCGTTGATCACGCCTTTTCTCACGCGCCGATGCAATCTCTTACTCTTCCGCATCACCAACACCTAATGCGCTCCCCGATGCAACCCAAGCCTCAGACCGACCCAGGTAGGAACACTGTTCCTTTTTCTTATTAATTCCCTACTTTGTAATAGTTACTAAATTAACAACTTTTTGTTTAAGTTATTTTATTTAATTGCTGTTGCATTATCAATTTCTTAGTTTTTAATACTAATCTTTTGGAAAGGTGAGTTTTAAGGGTTTGTTCAAAGGTCTAGTGTCTCCTTCATTGTGATTACTTAACATTAATCATAACATCATAACTAAACTGATTTATTTTGTTTATGGTGTATTAGGAACGTAAAATTATTTTGTAATTTAACAAAACATTTTAAAAAGAAAACTGCTTGCTTTTTTCTTTTTTTTCCATTGTTTATTCTGTAACGAGGGAAATAGGTTGTGTGAATAGAAAATATACTAGGGACGTAAAGTTATGGCTTGACCAAGAATGGGATTCAAATGGGAATTAGTCCAAGTTGTTTCATTGGGATTAAAAATAGAATCTTGATTTGTGTGCTCAGAGTGCTTTTCCTTATTCAATTTTCCTTTTTTTGGACTTGTTGTATGGTTTTGCCGCACCTAATCAAGGAAGGGTTGGTTGGTGTCTTCTTCTCTTTCGCACGGAGAGTGAGAGAGTATAACAAAACAGACATGTGAAAACTGTTTCTTTTTGCTGGGTTAGACGACCGGGCCTGAATGAGTATGGATTTTTATATGCTTTTAGGTTCAAATGGTTTGTGCATGTGTTAAAATATCCAAATGTTCAGCAATGTCATTTTAAATAATCAACCCTTTCTAAAATATTTATTTTATTAACTTCTGCAGCTTAGTTCTTCTCAATTGGAGGCAAAAATGGGTGTAAAGGAGGAAGAGAGAGAGAGAGAGAAACTTGCAGAAAGAGGATGAAAGGTGGGGGGGACAGATAAGGGAAGGGGTATATGAGACTGACTAATCCTGCATTGTTTTTTGGGTTTGAACTTTTTGATGATTCTCTAGGTAGATGCATTTTAGAAAGTAGGATCTGTATTGATGTTAGAGATCGAACGGGTGTTCTAGTAGAGAGAGCAATGGGACTTCCTTTATCCATTTTAAAAGAGGAGTAACATACAAGAACACTCTTCCACTCTACATAATTTATTAGTATTTTTTTTATATAGTTTTCCTATCATTTCACATCTCCCAGAATTAGGAGTATCAGCAAAGAAAAAATTACATGATGGTGCAATTGTATCCAACGAATACAGGCAATGTTAAAAATAATTTTTTTTATGGTCTGGATTTATCGGTTCTTTATATACAAGAAAAAAAAAATGCCATGCACTAAGACTGAGTTGTCGTCCAAAAAAAAAATTACATGAATAAGTTTATTAATTTTTATAAAATAAATAATAATTTGTGATTGAAGGATATTGTTAGTTTTAAATTTTATATACAAATTTTAGAGAACCTTCATCCCGTACATTTTTATCTTCTATTTTTTTTTTAAAAAAAAAAAATAGGTTTGTGTGGTGTTCACACATCTTTTGTTAAAACTCAAAGCATTTTTAAAGTTAAAGCCTTATATCGTAGTACCTTTCTTCTCGTCCTTATACTATAGTTGCTAGCTAATATTCAGGTAGGATAGCATTCGAAATCAATTCGGTGGAGAAAATAAAGTTCATGTTTTTAAAAGTTTAATTTTATGAGTGATTTTAATTCCTTAATTTGTTTTCAACCAATTAGGTATCTATTTAAAATTAATCAAATATTTTTTCTTTATTTATTTTCTTTTATCTAAATCTCTTAGGCCCATATTCAGCTTGCTAAATGTTTTCTATTTCAATTCTAAAAATAAAATTTTATTTTGAAAATTTCAAGATTTATAAAACATGTTTCTTGTTGTTTCTATTTTATTTGCACCACCATCTAAACACCAACACTCATCCAACATTAAACCATTAAAACTCATACTTATTAAAAAAGTCTAACACAATTGGTTAACCAATGCGTATGTTTTCGTAATTTGTAAATATCCTGATTACTTGAGTTTGATGCCAACAAATAGAAAATAAAAAAATCAGACTTTGTCAATGTCATTAGCATCTCAGATCTTAACCCTTCTAATTCTTTCTCAATGAGTCGATGACAAACCTCCAAAAACCTAAATGTGTCCATCATGTGTCGGGAGGACTTAAGTTTGAGCATAAGAATTTCATCATCAGCCACGTTGCCATAGTGGTTGTAAGGATGTTGGTGTTGGAAGAGGGTAAACGTTGGACTTGTTCAGGTTGCGAAGGGTGCTTAATTAATTAGACACCGTTGTTGATGGAGGAAGTCCATTATTTGATGATTCAGGGTGCAAATATTGTATAAAATTGTGAGCATTTTTTCTCCATAGGAAGTAAAGACAAGTAGAAGGAAATACACAATAAGTCACGCAACTTACTCAATCAAATTAGACTTTTTTTATTATAGCGGGCCTTCTGAAAGTGTTTCAAGATTAATTTTTTTTTTTTTACTTTGGACTTATTTATTTAATTAAAATAGTTTCAATTTTTTTCTTAAGTTCTAGTTAATATATTTTTATTTTCTATTTAACATGGAAATAAATCATAAAATCTCCAAAGTAAACGAGTCTTTATTCTTATATCAATCAAAATATTAAAGTCACTAAAAATAAAATAAAAAATCACAAATATTCTTTTCTTCAAATTCTAATCTTACATTCTACAAAATCCTTCAAAGTTTCACTACATTTATAACTTAAATAATTTCATGTCCCAAATTTATCATAAATCTCTTAAATATTTTGATAAAAATTGAAAATATGATAGTTTTAAAATAAATGAGGGAGGGACACATTTTTGTTAGTTTTAAAAATTAAATACTTAATTAGTTTAAAAAATATTTGACGATTAAAATCATGTATAATTTAAACTAAAAATAAATAAAAGTATAATTAAAATTTTTAAATTATATATTACTTTTCTTTTATTTCTCGTCAACAATTATATGTAGCAAATTAAATTAAAAGATTAAGTAAACTAGAGAATTAATAGGTAAATGTTACTTTCAGAAAATAAATATATCGGTGGAAAAATAATCATTGGGCCACTGGGCGATTTTTGGTTGTTGTCGTAGTCATAGTGATAAGTATATGGTTAGGCAAAAGGGTGAAAATTAACATCTCCAGCTCCATATATTGTACGAATATAGTAAACCGTAAATGGGCTTAATAATGTACATATAAAAATAACATTACGTTCACTCAAAATTCTCAAATAGAGAAAGCAAATAATTGATATTGGTTTTTCAATATGGACGACTCTAAGAGGCATGCCGCTTCAACAACTTGAAGTTTGTAGAATGAAAAACCCTAATGCCAAAGAGACTAAGCAAGGGAGGAACAAAGGGAAATCAAAGAATAGATTGATGGAATAAAGGGAGTGAAAGAGAAGAAAATGTGTTAGTTACTATGATTAAAGGGAGTATGAGAGAAAGAGAAAAAGGGAGAGTATGAGAGGAAGAGAAAAAGGTTTGAGGAGGCAAGATTATTTAAGTAATTTAATTTTATAAAAAAGGAAGGGATTGAAGGGTACTTAACAAAAAAGTGAAATGCATGTAGCAATAGGCTACATAAAATATGATGGATAAGTAACGTAGAGTATTCCGTATCGCGGCCCATATTCATAATGGACTATTAGGCATTAAACAGACCCAACAACTTATAATTACTGTAAGGCACTAACAATGGTTATGTTTGTAAGAATCTTGGAATCCATCAGATAATTAACTTATCACCATGAATATCTCACTTATTACCAATGATAATGTCAAAGAGATTATAAGAAGATAATGTGCTACTCACCCCATGCTCATGTGCTGGAATGAAGATTATAAGAAGATTCAAGATTCATTTTCATTTGGTAGGGACCAGGGAACCTATTTCTCCCTACCATCATTACAGCAATGAGCTAATTGTGATTAAACGTCACTAGACAAAACCGGCATGGAGCTTCATGTTGCTTCACAGGAAAGGAGATCAATTATTGTGTTTTGATCACCCAGTCAAGTTTTGGTTGCAAACTCTGATTGATGATTTCGTAGTGGTTTAAGAAACCCCAACAGCTATGAATCACCTTTTGTTTAGCTAGGCTCTTTGTATTTACGCTATTAATTAAGCTATTTTTTTTCTTCTTTTCATCATCATGTAACAAAAAAATACAGTATTTCTTAAACAATTTTTTTCTTTCCAATTTTACGCTTTTAATCAATATTCATTTTAATTTAAAAATAAATACAAGTGGAAGCATGCATCATGCGTATCCAGTTATCCACTACGTTAATTTTCTTTGTTCTCTAGTCTCATTCAACCTTTTGATAAAGTACAAAGTAGTTAAAGGGGGGAATAGAATTATGGAAAGAATGTTACTGGTCAAAAGTCGGTCACAACTTTTTTCTTTCCTTTAGTTTTGCATGTACCTAACCTCCCCATGTTGGAGGGATTTAATGTGTAGAATATTTATACAATAAAATGAATCGATGATTCAACCTTAAATTTTGGTTAAAAAACTCAAATATTAAATCACTCGTGTTAAATTTTAAGTTTTGGTACCATGATTACAACTTAAAACTTTGAGAATGATTAAAGTAAAAAAACACTATTATTTAAAAAAGGTTAGTTAAAACATAATAATATTTTTTACAAAACTAATTACAAATCAAATGATTTTTTTAACAAAGTTACGGGCCTTTTCAAATAATACAAGCTTTGACCCTACTCTGTATACACACATTAGTGTAATAATTCATACATTTTATTGGCGTTAAGTTTACAATTAATAGATTTTATATATTGTATTTTAATATTTCTAAATAAATTTTAATTTTACATAAACATTTAAATATTAATAAATATGAATAATACTCATAATAATATTTCTATATATTCAAGAAACTGTATATTTACACTGTTTTATATATTTTAATTTACAAAATCTATATTTTATTATGACCATAGACATTTGTTTTTTTATTTTTTATTGTATCAGATATCAAATCTTTTCGTTAAATTAAGTGATATTACTTCTTGATTCTAAACAAATTTATGATAGACAATAGTCTTAACTCTTGACGATATTTTTTAAGCATATTAAAGCAAGCATTCGGGTGTTAATTTACAATTATATGGTGCAATTTATATACTTTTATTTTAATTGCCTTACAAGTAAGTTTTTAAGAATTTAATTTTTAATCAAATATTGATTTTTCTACTTATGTGATTCAATTCTTTTTTAATATATAAAAAACAATATTCATTTTTGTTAAATTTTTATTTGTTTTCTATTAAATAAGTTTATTTTGAGAAATTTTTTAAATTACTTATTTTTATTACCAATTATTTTTTGAATATTTTAATAATGATAAAAATTATCCTCACATTCAACGTATTTTAAATGTATACTTTTTCTTCTTCTGAAATTCATATAGAAATCAAACGTTTTATATTACATGCACATTTTTTTATTTCAACTTCTTATTTATAATTTTTAAATATATATTTATTTTAGAAAATTAAAATTGTGATATTAAATCATAAATATTAAAATCGTGATAAGTCAATTGTTTTGGGATATTAAAATCATGATATTGAAATTGTGTTGTGATAAATTGATTGAATCTCTCTTTTTCTTGTCATCTGGATACTAAATTGGTCATGATATTAAATTGTGTTTCCTTCAATAAAAATATATATCTTACTACAAGAAATTCACGATTTAATGTCAACCAGATACTGTCACTAAATCGCAAAAGCAACGCAAAATTATACTTAACATCAGCTTAATTTACGTTGATTTTAATTTTTTAAGAGTAATAATCAGTACCCAAGTAGTACCTTCCAACTTGTTTGTTAATTAAACGAAGTTCTTATTAAATTTTGGAAAAAAAAACCAACAAATTCAATCTTCCAAGTTAATAATAAGGTTTCTAATTGTTCTACTTCATTGAAGTGCTACGAGATCGACTTCTCCGAAAGGAGAGGAGGAGAAAACCATCACAAAGGATTAGAGGAAGGCGAATGCCCTGCCAAACACGCAACAGAACAAAACCACACACATGCTAACAAAATGTCACTAACATGGTTTTAATTAAAATGTAACAATGACGATGGCGTGAGTTGCTGTCCCTTGAGATCCCCCAAGTGTTCATCTCTCATGCTTCCCACCAAACAATCATTAAGCCTAAGATAATGAAAGTATGCAACAAAACAATCAATCATTAATTATACTCAAAACCCAAGCAAAATTATTGACTATCATATAATTTACACAAAAGTACAAAACCATACCCTTTTGTTTTTAGTATTTATTTTCTTATACAATGTTTAATGTGAAATTGACTACACGAATATTAATCAATTAATATTTTACATGATAGAGCAGGCATTTGGGTTTTCATCACTGAATATTTGTATGTAGCGATCATCCACGGTGGTTTCTGATATGTTGCCCGTGTCAGCCACCTTCCTCACCATATTAGGAGGTGCCTTCTTATCGTAGGCTTGAGAAATATAAGGGTTAGCCACCATAGTGTACGGAACATATGGCCATAGCTCAACCTTCTTCTTAGTAGACTGAGCAGCCTTAAGCACTTTCTTTGGCTCAACATATCCTGTCACTGTTGCTTTCTGCTGCTTCAAGTCCACTTCCACCGACTTAGCTCCTATTCAGTTTTTAAATTTTCCATTAACAAAATTGACAAGTTGATCATGAAGTGAAGGAGATAAGTAGATAATAGAATCTTGCAAATGATCATATATTGGAGTTAATAAAAGTTTTTTTTTTTTTTTTTTTTATCGACAAAACGTTAGTTGTTAATAAAAGTACCTTTAACACCAGAAAGAACATGCTTAACCTTGCGTGCACAGCCTTCACAGTCCATTCTGATTTTCAGTGCTACAGTTTGGACTTGCTTCTTCTTCTTCTTTTTGGTGCTAAGTAAGTCAGATAAGTATTCCATAGTGCCTTGTACTCCCATCTCTGATTCTCCTTGTGTCAGCTCAAGATGATGGATACTGATATGTGATAAATTATTATCCAACCTTTGTGAGTGTTAGTGTGTATATATAGGTAATATATCAGCCAATCTTGCTAGGTCAAGTAAGAAGAAAATCTATGGCTTAAGTTGAAGCTTGTTATTAAGAAAGACTTTTTTAATATGTATCTTAAAATATATATAGAAAATGACTAGTCGTTTTTTCTTTTTGTTTTCAAACGGTAGGGTGTATGCGGTGAGAAACAAATATGGCCAAGTGAACAATATCATAACGAACTAATCAATTAAGTGACAAGTGATATGAGGAGGCCAGGGTGCCTTAACTCCTTGCCTGTTCTGGCTTAATTTATGTCAACGTATTTGCATGTACTGATAATCGTCCAACAGGTGGACAAATAAACAATCAATAATAGAGAAGTTGGGCTGTCCTAGTCTACTAGAATATTCTTATTTTTTGTATTCAAATTCATTTACGACCACTTTAATGAAGAAAAATATGAAATTAACAGACAATGGATATAGTACTATATTCAAGTTTCATTGAGCAGCTAGAGAAGAATTATATCTGAATTTAATTCATGTTCATCCACAAGTGCTACGTGTAATAGCTATACTAGATAGAGATTTTACTTAAGTTGGGATTTCAGTTTGCTTAATTAAGCATAGCCCTTCTTTATATTTTTATAGTTTAAGTCTGCCATTTTAGTGTGTTTTAGTTTTTTTTTCTTTTTAAGTGTGGGATGTTTTTAAATAAGTCTAACCTGACTTGTTAATTAGTTTATTTGCAAGTCCATTTCATATTAAGGTTTTAAATAGGTTAATGGATTTATCCTTAAACAAACCAATAGGTATATGAGCTTACAGACATCTTTTTTTGAAAGATAAAAAATAATAATACATGAGAACGATATACAGTAAGGAACTATACATAGCAAAATGACATTCACAAAAAATTCCAGTCACAATTAGTAACCCACAGTATCCACAAAACGATTAAAAGACTAATATACTATGATATTAGAAACGATTAAAATAACAAAAAGTATAGTACATGTTATGTCTATTAAGACTACCGTAAATAAGAAACATTTGTTAAATGATAATTAATATTATATATTAAATATTAATGTTATTAAATATGTAGTAGAATTTTCTAAATACTCACAGTTATCCTACTTAGCTATAAAGCTTTTTAGAAAATTTAAATCTATCTTTTTTGGTACATTGGCTAGACTAAGATAAACTTTAAATGAATTACTAGGCTATAGGCTGTCAATAGATGGTCTAATTTATTTTTATCCCTAATTGCAAGTAAAAAATTATGAATGAGTGTGGACCAGTATTTTTTTTTACAGCGTGTGACCAGTATTGACTCCTGTATCTCCATATATATGTATAAAAGTAAGATTTAAAATATATTTAAAAAATTTAATTGAGAAAGATGATATATTTTAATTACTATTTATTTATTTTCCTAGTTTTATAGTTAATTTTAATATTGAATAATATTTTTTTTAGTAATTCATAAATAAAAACACATGATGGAGAGATTACAGTTCTTGAATATAAACTATAGTCCAAATATAAATATATAAATACGAATTAGACATAAACACAAACCATAATTAATACACATGCACATACAGAGTTCACATGATTTTTTTCTTAAATCATGTAATCTTATTGTTTAGAGGTTTCACGCTATGCACAGATAAGGGATATTATACGCAACCTTACCCTTACATATATAAAGAAGTTGTTTCCATAACCAACAGATCACCAAGATACAACAAAAATTTCTTAAACATGGGTATATATATTTTAATACACATTTGAATAAACATATTTTTTTATTGTTTGAAATTTATTGAATATTATAAAAATTGATTTTTATTTTATTTTATGCATCTCTCATAATTTTATAATTTTTAATGCATTTTAAATAAAAATATGTCAAAGTGTATTACTAGCTAGTACTAACTATGCAAATAGAATAGTATTTTATCATCCGTAAACTTTTTACTCATTCCCTCCAACTCTTATATACTAGTAATCAATCGAGGGCGAGGAATGAAAGTGCAGCGTTTGGTGAGCCTATAAAAATATATGATCGATAGCGTCACGGTAAAACACGGTTTTGCCTCCAGAATCAAAGATTTAGTTGTATGTATCAGAATATTTTAGAGGAAAACGAGTTTAATGCTTGGAGGACACGAAAGTTGAAAGTAATTAAGCATTCCAACAGTAAAGTACAAGATCTATATACGTTGTGGGGATGAGGGAAATAGTCCCCCCGACACAAGTTTGAAAAAAATCCACCTAATATTTTTGTAACTATGCATAAATTAATAATTATTGAGGGTCTATAGACTTGGATAGTTGGATTGCATCAGCAGTTGACACGTTGCAGAAAGATCTCACGGACACTTGCTTATATATGGAGACCCCAATCGTTGATTTGCATGCCACGTGGCAACAGTGCTTCATATGTTTCATAGATTAAATCCAGTAACAGTTCTTCACTTGTCAAACTATATATATACTGTTGTTTGAGGGGTATATATGATTGGGCGGTGGCACCGTATGAGACATTATTAAGATTATTAAGGAAAGGAACACAAACCATAAACAAAGGCAAAATGAGTTTGGGTTTGGCTACTGTGACATATGGCTTCTATATAATGCTGGATGAATAACGAAAAGTTCCATCTTTGGCCATTTTAATTTTGATGTGCGAAAGAGTTGTATATCCTTGAAAATGAAGTTGTCCCTTTGTTTTCTCCGATTCTACTGATTGTCATTTTTTATTTTTATTTTTCGATTTCTTCAAAATCAAATGATGATAAAGGAAATCTAATATTGCTCAATGAGACAAAATTTGTATTTAATCTAATTAATCCCGCGAGGCAGACAAGTTTAATCACGTTCAATTAGGAGGATGTCACTTGAGTGGTTTGTTGTGGAAGTCTAGAAGATACTTGAATAAATGCAAATCCAAGTTCAGGGTCCACACAGTCACACACCATTCCTGTAATAGACTATTCGACCCAATTATGATTTGACAGAATGAGGATACCCTAAATTTCATTAGGTGGATTTTTTAGGCGTATCCATCTATGTAGCACTTCAAATTTTATCGTAACGACCACCACACCGACATTTACATTATATAATACAGTTCCAGTCGTGTACGAGTGATAATCGCCCTAGGTCAATGTAGTTAGGTCGTCTAACTACCTTATTATACTACTATAGTAAATACATATGATAAATATTAATGGTATGTTTAAATATAAATTTTTTTAGAAATAATTTTAAAAAAAGAAAATTTTTAAAAGAAAAAATAAGAAAAATAAAATGAAATTAGTTTCTTTATAAGTTAAAATGAGTTTTTCATTAATTCATTTGTAAATATCATCTCATCTTTTAAAAAAATTATATTTATGAACTTCTAAAAATTAATTAATAGAAAATTTATTTTTAATTTTAAAAAAGTTCATCTTATTTTTTATTTTTTATTTTCTTCTTTTAAAAATACTTTTAAAAAAAACTTACTCAAACATACCCACATTCATGGACTTTTTATCTATATTGAGTGGCTTTGTGTCATGCAAAGTCTGAATTTCCTAGGTAATGGTAGGATACTAATTAAATGCAAGAAAATAAAACAATAACTTATATGTGCGTGTATTCTAACAAACATAATGGAAGGGTACTTATATGTTATCATTATGAGTTTGAAAGATGCATGGCACTGGTTGATATTATCATATCTAGTTCTGTACTTCTGTTTCGAGATCGACTGAGATATGCCTTCTCCTAAGTTAAAAAACTACACTATTGTTGACCTGCAGAATGTGATAGGGTACTGGATTTTTTCATCACCGTCATCATTGATATAAGAACACAATATTTTCGATTCAGAAGTGGATCATTTATTAGAACCGGATCGAATTAACCGTCGGGACTAAAAATTGATGAGGTCCAGACAATTCAAAATATTAATTAAAAGAATAAAAACGTAGTTAATAACTGATGTAAAAAATTGATTGCATCCATAGCTAAAAGCAGCCATATGTACCTGAGCTTGATTTCATCCTAAAGCTAAAATAAGAAGATTAGTATGCGATGAGTTTTGATTACTCGAACATTAAGGTCAAATAAGACTTTTTCTTTAGTCTTTCTCATACGGGCGAGCTAAAAATATTAAATAAATAAATATTACGTGTGGTTCATTTCTGTACAGTGTACTCTCGTCTAATGGTACATGGGCTGAAACCTATTGAGGCCCAATTTTTTAGGCCCTCCTAGAAATTGCATATGTCTATTGACAAAAAGAAAGAAATAATACTCATATCGAAATTCCATAACTAAATCTCATGAGATATTAGAGAATTATTAAAAGGAAGAATTTTTAATTCACTTTACATATACAAGGTAAACTGAACATTAGTTTTAGATACCAATGATCTTGTATTTTGCAAAATTTGAATACTTTCCCAACTGAAATTAGCCTAAAAATTTATTAAGAATTATTTAAAAGTTGAGTTTAATTTTGAAATATATTTTAGTTATATTGAATAAAATTTTAATTATATTAAAATTATTTTATTTTATTTTATTTTGAAAATTAATATATAAGATTAAAAATAAATGATAAATAAAATCAAAATAAAATATATAAAATAATCATTAATATAGAATATGGATTTTATTACATAGTATCTTTGGAACATTTGTTAAAAAACAATTG
>PYAF01003243.1:4352790-4363926 GCA_007407185.1 Glycine tomentella | reverse complement strand
ATTAATAGTACAAATTTAAAAATTAAAGGAATAATTAACATAAGTACAGAAATTAAAATAAATATTTAAGGTAAAGAGAGAATTAAATGAAATTATTAATTATTAAATAAATAAAATTTTGAAAAAATAATGAAATAATTAATTAAAAACAGGAATTAAAAAGATATTAAAATAAATAATTAAGGTAAAGAGAGAATTTAATGAAACCGATAAACTTTAATTTTTTATAGGTTAATAAACTTAAGGATATTAATTAATTTTGGATAACTTAAACTTTTAATTATTTATCTTACCATTTTATATTTAGTTTGATACCTTCAGTTTTAAAATGTTTAAACTTTAAAGTGAGTTAAAATGATATTTTTGTTGGTATATAACTAACTTGGTTAATTATTTTAGCATATTGACAATTAAAAATTATCATAAAATAGTATTTTCTTTTACAAACCACTTTTGTATTAGGTAATTAAAATAGTGTCAGTTTTTAACTATTACTATAATTTTAAAATGGCTTAAATAGTTTTAGTACATTTTGATTTTATTACATAAATTATGTATATATATATATATATATATATTATTTTAATATCCCATATTTTTTTTTATGTTTGATTTTAGTATCCAACCTTATTTGAGATACATTAACTGATCTATAACTGAAGATATGATATTCTATTAATATGTCATTTAATCGTTCTGACTAAAAAGTTAAAACTATAATTCATTCCATAAATATCGCGCGCTCATGATTTACCACTATGGTATGTGCTGGTACTGGCTGTATCTGTTCTCCAAATTTTATAATTGAGAAGTTGGATATTTACATCCCGCTGCTAAAGCCCTCAGTCACAAGAAATTCTCAAGCTATCACTCACTTCTTTGAATAATACAGTTCCCGAAAACCTAGCTATATAGCCAAACCCTTATTTACACTCATTAAACTCCCCATCCTATTCTACTAATTAGCTCCCTTAGATTGATCCTAAAAGAAGAGAAGGTGAAGCATCAGCATCACGAATGCATCCAGTTAGAACGTAGGGTTCAGCTGGGTTAATTCTCTCTCCTATTTTTTGTTGTTACCGGAACTACTCCGTCCATTTTGGTCATAATAATCCTCATCTTTGTTTCTCAAGCTTAGATAATTTGTTACGAATTATAATCCTCATCTTTTGTTTTCACTGGAACTACCTATCCCAAAATAAGTATAGTTCTAGATTAAGAAAAAGAGAATATCAAAAATTTAGGAAAACAGTTTTCATTTATTTTACCACTTCTAAGTATAAATAATGTCTAATTTTTTTTTCCACATTTTCATTATAATTTTTAATTAAAAATATAGATAAAGAGTATGACTTGTAATTAATAAAAGTTATAGATAAGAATTATAAAAATTAAAATTAAAGCCATATATATTTTTCCTAAGGTGAATAAAGAATATAATGATTAAAAAATATTTATTAAGATTTTATTATTTTATTACATAATATATTTATGTATTATAGTATAATTTTAATTATTGAATTTATAAATAAAATTTTAATTAATCATTATAAAATTAAAATTTTATAATGATTAATTAAAAGTTTATTTATAAATTTAATAATTAAAATTACAATTATCTTAATTCCATTCATTATTGAATATGGGATTATTTAATTCCATTTTTAATCGGGGACAATTAGACAAATTATTTTTTTACACTAATACTGTACTCTTGGACTTATCCGAGAAAATCAAATTAATTATAAGGAAATTGAATCTCAAGATATTTTTTCTTACATCTGACGAATTTATTATACGAGAAATGATAATAATACATTTTTAACATAATATATATATATATATATATATATATATATATAAATGTTTAAATAATTTTTTTTCTTCAGGCCCCTACTTCATTCTTCCTCACATTCACTATTATTTGAATATTTTCTATTATAAAGTGCTAAAATTTTCTTATTTATTATTATAGATTATAATTTTTTATTATATAAAATAAGCATTTACTATGTGCATGCATAAGTTAAAATACTAGTTAAAAAATATATGTTAATAACATTCTTTATATTATAACATCAAATATTTGAATATTTGGCTAAAATTAATTAAAGTTGATTGTAACTAACTAAAAAAGTTTAACTTAATTGGTTAAATAAGGTATATGAATTATTATAAATATTTTTATATTTGTCTTTAATGTCTTTGATAAAAAAAAATTGATTACAATTTGAAACAGGTGAAAAGGCTTTGTATCCATATTCCATTCCACTACCCTAGAGTCCTATACTCATTCATACGTGATGAGTAAAATATGTTATCTTTTCAGTTATCAAAAGAGTTAAAACAATTTGGTTTAAATATATCTTTCTTATACGAGATATCTCTCTTTTTCAGATTGTTATTTATTTTTATTTTTTGCTATATGAGATTTTCAAATTTTTTTTTAAAATTTGATATCTATCCTAGGATAAATTGCAATATCATTATTCTCACATCATTGACATGACATTGATCTGAGAAGCCACCACCTCTGATCATCCATCACCACCCAAAGTGACCACCGAGCATGCGACCGCCACCACCTCAATTCCGCGTGAGCATCTCCCCCTACCGCATCAGTTCCGTTCCACATATCTAATCAAATATTTTATATTCCTTGCAGCTGAAATTCAAAAGCAAAGTCTTGTGGAAAAATATATATAATCATCTCAAAGTATACACCTTAGAACATCTTTCTTTCTGTACACCTTCCCCATCCCCATTATGCCATTTGTTGAACGTTTTTATAACTAATTCTGTCTACTAATGATTTTAGTCAAAATTAGTTTTAATTCTTGCATTTTAAAAATGGAAATTTTGACCTTTTGTATTTCTGAAATACAATAACTTTCATCTTTGACTTTATATGCCATTTTTTACTTGACCAAAGATGAGATTACCTTGTTCTGAAAAATATAAGTACCAAAATCACATTTTTAAAATGTAGATTAATTTAGAACCATTTTTGACCAAATTTTAAAAGAGAGAATACATTTTATCCTTTACATTGAAATATTATTTAATTAATGAATTAATTAATATTTTGACCATGTAATTAAATAAAAACATGAATAAACAGAGAGAAGATAGAAGTTACGTGTCACCACTCAGCAGAGTTTGGAAGAAACAGAGCTGGCACCTAGTGCTAGTTAAGATGGAAGCCAGCCACAATCAGGGATACACAAAAGCAAACAAATTCTGTTGAAACGTTGTTGAATGATGTTCTTGTCCTATGAGTTACTCTCCGGGTTCCCTCTTGGATTCTATGGTGCTCACCTTCATTGATAACCCACGTTTAATTTGCCAAATGTAATATTTTTTAATGATAAATGTTAATTATGTTTTTAAGATATTGATTAAAAAATTAAAAAAAGTAAAAATATTATTAAAATGTGCAAAATTATATTGTTTAACTTTTTTTTTTTACATTCTTTTATAATTTTTATGATAAATACTTATGACATTAGTTAGTAAGACCCCTTTTTTATATTCATTCACCACTGTTTAGAAGGATATAAAATTAGTTAAATAATTAAGAAAAAAAAAACATGAATTTAATATTTTTTTAATAAAACCTAATAAACTAATAATTAATATTTATTTATAAAAAATACCACCAAATGCAAATCGCCAATTAAACAATCAGGCGTTTCCAACATACTGCAAAAGACCTTCATATCCTCCAACCTCTCGTGGGCCCTTTTTGTTTCTTTGTCTCAACAACTCCTGAGTCCTGAGTTAAGACAAATAGGGGTACTTAAGGCAATTAATGTAATCCTTTAGTATATGTTTGATTTAATGTTTTGGAGAATTGATTTTAAAAGTATAAATTGATTTCAGATATATTTTTATATATTTGGTTTTATATTTGAGAAAAAATTTAAATTAATTATGAATTTACAATTAATTTTAAATTGAAATAATTTTAAATAATTTTTACCATCCAAAATTGTATATTAAATTTTATTTATAATTTAAATTTTATAATAAAATATTTAAACATAAACTATATCATTTCAAAAATAATTTTATTTAAAATTATTTTTGTCTAAGGCGAATAATACATGTTTCACTATAAAACCATATGTTCTCCTATATATAAATACCACCCTTTAATTTTGTCACAGTGAATTTTTGGTCTGCAGGGCATTCCTGTTGTATTGAAAGGAGTTTCCGATTTTTTTTTTCTCGTTTTCTCTGTCCTTTTCCGATCTCTCTTGGTGCCATAGAAAATGAAGTGTCGCGGCCTCACTGACTGAGTAAGATCTCTTCTTCTTTCATGTTTTCCGTTACGTGTCTCTTTCAATACCAGTTTCACTGTTTCAGATTATATCACTCTGCATGTTCAATTCAGTATATGCGTGGTTGCTACTCTCAAAAACAATTTAATTTTCAACATGTAATTTCGAATCAGCATTCTTGTAATTCTTCCATTTTTATGCATGCTTTTATAATGAGAGTGAGAAATTAAACTTCCAAAGTTTCAAATCTGTCCATTATTTCTTATGAGATGATTAATTCTGAGATGTTCTTGGTTAATCCGTGGACATGACTGTCGTAAAAAAGGCATATTATTTATATATGCACATAGTCCGGCACATATGTAGAGAGAGAAATTGCTCTTTAACTTATAATCTACTTCCTTTTAGAGATTTGTCTTTGAACCCTTGATTTTCTCTCTTAAATTTGAAAAGAACACAAGCCAACCTCTTAATTAACCCATTGAACAATTCGCTTCTTTGAACCCCATTAAAAGCTAACATTTTCAATTTTAATTACAAGAACACAAGCCAACCTCTTAATTTTTGTTTTCGTATTGTTCTGCTTTTTGTGCTAAGGACACTAATTTTCTTTTTTCTTTCACATTTTTTTCCTCAATTTTTGTTTTGCCCCACTTCACCGAAAGCCTGTGTTGGGAAAAGACACTAAAAAATGGCAGTATATATGGCACTATTACGTATACATATAGAAACAAAAAACATAAAAGCGAAGTAGCCAATACATACATACATATATAACATACATACATATATAACAAAAAAGGATCACTACACCACGCTGGGTGCACTTCATTACGAAGCAACATAGACACACAGACTAGGATATATTTTCATGTCTCAGCATTTCCTTTCATCTCCAGTTCAAATCCGCAATTCTTTCCAAATTTCTTGCATTAATTACATTATCATCCATCAATCCAAAATTTCTCAATTGGCTGCCAGCTATATATATGACATGGAGTTGTGATTTTTGTCACACTTTTCATTATGTATGAATTTCATTTAAATATTTTACTATCAATGTATTATTTTCATTGACAAATAAAAAAATCAAAAATCAAAATCCATGGTATGCATGACTTCTATCTATAATATATTTAATTTTAAGGTGGTTGTAATAAATTTAAGGATATATAACTCTGGCTCCCGGCCTTTTATGCTGGAACCAGCTGCTGCTAGGGCATAAGAGGAAAAGAAAATAAACTAATCATTATCTATTCATTTTCAGGAAACAATATATATATATATATATATATATATATATATATATATATATATATATGAACATGTTGAGCAAATATTTATCACATATAACTTCATCCTTACACAGTTGGTTAGTGTTAAGGAAAGCCAAGGTATTGTTCCCTTCTAAAATCAACCTATTAGATAACATATATCTAATATATAATAAAATATACATTTTAACTTATTTTAAATAATTTTTATTAAATAAGATGTATATCTTAAATAGTTATTATTAGATAAAATATATATTTTATCTTATTTTCTGTTATACTTTAGTCTATCATCCTATTAAGCTACAATCTACAGCATTTTCTATACAACCCAATGCGACACCGTACAGGCAAACGCGAAGCAGGACTCAAAACCCTAGTTCGCTCACGAGAGAAAGCACGCCCGATAGTTGTACACCGCTGCACAATGGAGGAGGAAAATTCAGAATCAGAACCATCATCACCACCAATGCCACCACCGCAACCACCGCTATCATGGATATGGTCACCGTCCTCGCCGGCGCTCCAAACCACCATGCTGGGGGACATGATCGGAACGGAGAGCGGGGACTGCATGATAACCGACGTGGAGGAATTGAGAGCAGAATCTGATGAGCCTGGGAAGATGATAACAAGGCGCAGAGAGAGGGGAAGGAAGAGGGATTTTCCTCCGCCGATTACGCTGCTGAGAAAAACGGGAGAAATGCCTTGGAGTTTGGAAAGGGAATATAGCGGCGACGGAAGGTTAATCATAACGGCGATGCCGGAGACAGTAGTGAGGCGTGGTCACGAGTATTGCATTATGGAATCTCATCGAGAAGATGGGAGACTCACGATGAGGTTGGCCCCGGAAGAAGACAGTGATTACTGTGAAGAGTGTGGTTACCCCGATGAAGAGGAAGATTGTGGTTTTGAGTTTGAGGAAGCGTTGACGAAGGAAGCTTCGAACGAGAGTGAGCGATGTGGGGATTTAGATTTACGTGAGTGCGTTAATTATGATGGGCCTGGGGTGGTGTTTCAGCTTCATTCGGATTCGGACCCCTTCTTAAAAGGTACTGGATTTGGAGATCTTAATACCTACTTGGGCCGGCCTGCTTCTGCACCTCTAAGGCCCATGACTCCTGTCATATGATTCTCAACTATCCTACATTCCTAGCCCAGTTGCTTTCTGCATTTTCACTATTGTTTTCTACACTTTTCATTGTATTATGAAAGATTTATTCCAAAAAACAATTTGCATTCTTGGAATGTGCAAGAAACAATGATGAGCATGCAAGAAACAACAACCTATAGCAAAACAAACACCCATTTGTGGAAAAAAAAGTAAAAATATAAAAAGCAATCCGGAAGGGCAGAGGGCGAAGCTGATGGTACATGGTAGTAGTGTTTTGGTTCACAACATTTATGTGGACAGTTTTTTTTTTTTTTTTTTTTTAATGATGTGAACAGTTTTCTAGAACTGCTAGATTTGTTACGAAATTGTGTGGAGATACAAATTGTTGGTCAAGAAATGGGGCAGACTTTATCGGTTAACCGGAAGCATGTCGATATATGTTTTCTACATTCATTACATGCTATTCGTTGAGACTTTCCATTAAATAATTTAAAAAAGTAACAAAATTAAATTTGTATTAAACTTATAGATTTTCGTTTTCAACATGTGGTTGATTTGAGTAAAATTGTGATTGAATCCCTTAAATAAATTTTTAAGTTCAAATTTTGTGAATTAAAAAAGCCTTGGTTTAGAGAGAAGACTTCATTAAAAATAATTAATTCAATTTCCTAACAAAAATTAGTTATTAACTAAAAGATCAGTCTAACAATGAGTGAGACTTAAAGTAAACTTTTTATTTATTTTAAATAATAGAGTTATATGTTAGGTATTTTTACCAACATGTGATCTTTTTTGCTTTATAAAATAAAAACTACCAACAAATAATTTTTTGTTGATAGGTCTAAAGCTTAAACTTTTAGTAACTAAGAATGAAAATTTTAGTATCCTATAATACCTGCAAAAAATATTTGCAATAGAGGAGAATAAATATTCGCTTAATGAGAATGGACATAACAACAAAAAATTACTCACAAAATTTACAAAAATAAGTAGATGTATGTGTACTATAATACTTATCTCATCTTATCCGCACCTTTTAATATATTATGTATTTTATGAATTAAGTATATATATATATATGTGTGTGTTTATTAATTAATTGAAAGTATTTTTATGTTTCAATAGTAAAAAAATAAGGTAATGAACAATTGAACATTGCATTCATATATTTATTCAATTAGAGAGTTGTTTTAACTTCTATTAATATTTAAATTATTTCTTAGATGATTTAATCCTTGGTTTTCTTGTCATGATCTAGCTTCTTTCTAAACTTAGTTTAATCATTATATCCAATTATAAAGAGTTTTTACACTATTAATTAATTAAAAATTATGTTAGCAATAACTTTTAAATAGTTATTGTCAAAGTAAAAATAATAATAATTACAAGTACTATACTGTACCCCTTCGGCTTCCTTGGTTGTAATGCGGATGACCATTTTCCTACAATTAATTTCTATGTGCTTACGCATTTGAGATTGCATATCGCATACCCCTTTGGCTTCCTCGGTTATATTGCAGACAATCAATTATTTATGCTTAGTCTTTTTGTATTTACGTACTCGATACTGATCATAGTGTACCCCTTCAACTTCCTTAATCATACTATCGATGACCAATGTCCTACGCTTAGTCTCTCTTTGTGCTTACGCACTTGAGACTAGGGGCGGACCTACGATGAAGATTAGGGGGAGTGCTCCCCTTAAATTTTCAACGTAAATTACTTATATGTCCTTGATTTTGAAATTTTTTTCACAATATACCCTTGGCTTTTGCAGAAAACGCGTCCTTCCTAGTAGTAGCAGAGCACACACGCACGCAAACCATGCCAACGTCGTAGATCATGAGAACCAGAGGTCCAGAATCGCCAATCGCCATCGTCGGCCACCACCTCTGAGGCTCCTGCTCAGCCGCTCAGCCGTAAGACCGTAACCATCGTCGAGTTCAAGTGCCTCATCGGCTAGAGATGACGACGACACCGGACCATCGTCTTCACTACACCGCTCCGCTCGCAAGTCGCAACAAACAGCGCTCCAGCCTCTAGCGGTCCAACCTCCAAGTCAGGCAAGTCTCCAATGGCTACCCAATACCCATCTTCGTTCGTGAATCATGAAAATTATTTTTTGGAGTTATGTTAATTTCCCATTTATCAAAACCAAAAATTTCCATGTAAATGATGTGATGATGTGAGCACCAGAGGCGAACCTACGTTCAAGATTGGGGAGAATGTTTTATTTGTCTCAATTTTAAGTGTTTTCCATTTTGTGTTTTTCTCTTTTTGATTTGCATTGTTTGGGGTTTGTGAGATTCTTGTTTGTCTGTTTCATTGTCTATTAGATTATGGTTTATAATTATTTGTTCTTTTAAGTGTGCGAACACCACTTGTGCCCCCCCGAACCCCGCCACTATGTGTGCGAACATCAATGGTGCCTCCCTTGATTATTTTTCTAGATCCGCCACTGCTTGAGATTACGGGATTACGTACTCCATTTTCAACTAGGTGCATTCTTACAAGAACCTTAGATATTCATTGATGCTCTCATGCTTCTAGCAAGACACCCGCAATGCATGTTTCCCAATATGTAGCCTCTATGTGGCCTTAATCACTTATGGTATGTGCCTGAGGATCTCAAAGCAACAAAATAAGTAGGGGTGTTCGCGGTCTGGATTGGATCGATTTTGAAGTAAAAAATCATCCGATCCAATCCCTTCGGTTTGGTCATTTGATCATCCATTTGGTTTGAAATTGTTTTCAAATCCGATCCAATCCAATTCAATTTTTTTTGGTTTGGATTGGATCGATTTTCGATTTTTTAAAAAGTCTAAAAATAAAACTTATGAGACTTATTTTTATCAAAATAAGGAGTATCTAGCATAAAAAACACATTCATTGGACAAAAACAAAATACTATTTTCTAATTTTCATTGGACAAATACGTTCATTGGACAAAATAAGGAGCAATGTATTGGATTTTTGATTTTTGGGCTATGATGGGGAATAGGCCCAAGTAGGTAAAGGGTAAAGTATTGTTTATAATTGGATCGGTTTGGATTGGATCGGTTTTCACTAGTCAATCCGAAAACCGATCCAATCCAGTGAAAATTTTTGGTTTTTTTCGATTTTCGATTTTTCGGTGTTCGGTTATTTCGGTTATCGGTTTTTCGGTTCGGTCACCGCGGTTTGCATCGGTTTGAATCGGTTGATGAACACCCCTAAAAATAAGATACGATAAACCTTTGTGAGAATATCATATCGGTCAATTACAATACATCCTTATATAAAACCTAAGTTTAAAGTGTGTTGTTCTTTTTTATAAGACTCAATCTATAATGTTTATTACATTAATTATTTTTATACTAGAAATATCCTCATTAAAAGAAGAAAAAAATGTATTCACAAACTATTAAAAGAGAGATAAATATCAATAATAATGAAAATTTTTGAAAAATAAAAAATTTAAGATAAATTTATTACAATAAACTAAATTAATTATTATTTTTAATCGTGATGAATTAGGTAATTGAATCTTAAAAATATAAAAAATATTATACTTTCACATCCTGATCTAAAGACAGTATCTAAAAACATGAACATATACATAATAAATTTTAATTAATTTACACTTACTGATTAAAAAAAATGCTTAGAGGAACTTGCTTTGGAATATGAAGAAAAAAATGGGAAGGTTTGGTGTAGGCACGAAATATTAAAGGTCAAAATCAAAAAATTGAATTCCACAGCCCAACAGTAACGGGCATTGGGGTCTGGCGAGAGCGAGTGGAGTCCAAATTCAATCCAGGAGTGAAGACACGTGGAAGTTGGAACAGAACCACAGATAATAGTCCAGCAATTAGATATTTTTTAGAGACGTAATTGATTTCCAGATTAACAAAAAGTGAGTCAATTTGTTTTGGTTGATCTAAAAAATATATATTTTGACTCAATTTATCATGGGATGGATCATGGATGAACCAAAATAGTTAAATGTGGCAAAAAATATATATTATGGGATGTCGGTTGGCTTATGAAGTCATTTATAAGTTGATTCATCTAATTTAAAAAATTAAGAATTACAAGATCAATATAGTAAACTAAAAAATAAACTGCTTTTTGTAACTTTCAACCTTTACCAAAAGCCAAATAAATAAATACAAAAAAAATTAACAACATACTAATTTATTATAATAATTTTTTTGAGGCATATTATAGTAAATTTTGAAAATAGTTAAATGAAATAAAAAAATGTTAAATAATTTCATAATTAAAAAGTAAATAAATAATTATTAAGCATGTGAATTAGTGACATGTGATTATTACAACTTAAATAATGATCTTAACTATGCTAAATATTTTTTTTAAAAAAACTTCATCGCCCATAATAATATTATTTAATTCAAATATAATTAATTCTTGATACTAAAATAAATAAATAAATTTTAAATTGAAAAGTTTAATTTAGTCTTTT